>JACEGR010006820.1:0-56412 GCA_014170235.1 Listronotus bonariensis | reverse complement strand
TAAAATATTATGTAAAAATAAAAACTAAGTTTTCTTTTAGTTAGGAATAATGCCCATCTATTATGTTTTTAGGTCAATCTATATTTTAGTATAGCCGCACAATACTATAGTGCAAGAGCTTGTGAATATCTTAGAAACGAATAAAAGAAATATAAGGTGGTATACATTAAAAAAAAATAACCATTTTTATATTAAAAAATATACAGGGTGTTAAAATGTACTCTATGAAATGCATTATACTAGTAATATTGGATTTATGATGGAGTTTGTTAAGTCATTTAAATAGCTGAACAACACAAAGAAGTACTGTTTTCTGTTGTTAAGGCAAACTAAAAATGGGCGTGTAAAAGCAAAAACTAAGTTCCTTTAATTGGGAATAATGCCCATCTATTATGTTTTTAGGTCAATTCATAATTTTTGCGGATAGCCGCATAATAACATAGTCCAAGAGCTTGTGCATATCTTAGAAATGGCTTAAAGAAACATAAAGTATAGGTACATTAAAAAAATTAACCATTTTATATTGAAAATATACAGGGTGTTAAATGGATTCTATGAAATGCATCACTTGTAATATTGATTTTAGATGAGCTTTGTTGGGTCATTTAAATAAACAACACAAAGAAATACTGTTTTTTTGTTAAAGAAACCTAAAAATGTTATGTTAAAATAAAAAAACTGTGTTTTTACTTTTTGATTTGTAATATTGCCCATATTATGTTTCTTCGGTCAATCTACACTCCTGGACAAAAAAAACCGAACTAAGAAATTTGTTAAAATTCAATCTTAAATAACTTTTCGGATTTTAACCCATTTTAATTATCTTCTCGTCCAGTGGCAGCTTCTTTCATCAAGATTATTATTTGTTATAGGAAGTGCAAAAGTTTTATTGGGAGTAGGTGTTATACAGGGAAAAGCCAAATGTTGTATTTTGATCCCTCGATTCTGGAACACCCAGTGGAGTAATTTAAAGTCACAATTTTTTATCAGTGTATCGGAATTCTAAAGCCCCATCTTTCTTAACATTTCCGTTTTTAAATTATATCGGTATCTCTATTCTAAAAAAAAACACAAGTTCTTAAAAGGCAAATGAAATTCTTGGTGTAAGGGTATGTATTTTTACAAATCCCTTTCCTAATTTTTTTATTTTTATGATAAAAATTACTACAAATAGTTATTTGTGAGAGTTGGTTTCCTTGTAGTTTTCAAATCAGTACTCAGGATTTTTCTTACCTCCTTTAAGATATACAGGGTACGACCAAAATTTTGTGATCCGCACAAAAAAAAATACCACATTTAATATATTTATCCTTATAACTTTTGGAAATATGACCATGCAAATCTTAAGTTTTCCCAATATTTATGTTTGCATTGTAGCGCAGGCCATGATCATCATAAATAAATTGCATTATTTTCTTTAAAACTTTGTATAAATACTTATCTTACAATTAGAAACGGCTTAAAAATATGTGGAATATATTTAAAAAAATAATTATAATTTTAATAATAGAAAAATCTACAGGGTGTTAAATTTAAAATTTTCAAAAATAAAAAGATGCGTCAAAAATGCAAGAAAAAACAAAAGACAATAATTATGATCTACATAAATAAGCCTTTTAGAAATAAAACGTTTTATTAAAGAAAAAGCACGAATGAAGAAACACGCTGTAGCGAGTTAACGACGTGCAAGGTAGCAAATTGGTGGTTTTAACAGTAAGTTTTGCTTATAATATGGGCCTTGCAAAATGAAGACTGGGTGTCAGGGGTAAAAACATAAAGAAACATGAATTTCCTATAACAAGCGTCGAATTTGTCCACTCAGGCATGTGTGGTTTTTATTTATATTTTGCCTACCACACAAAAAAATGCCTCATAAAAGTGTCATACTTTTTATCTGTTATCTTTTGAGCACAACAAAAGAATCAAATGAACAATATAAACTTAAGGAAAATAAAAAGGTGTACTTTTTTCTAAAAAAACACACCGTATATTATGTTACCATTAAAAAGTTGTTTTAAAAAGTTTAACAAAAATATTACATTTGATATATCTATCTTTAATATTTTTTGAAATGTAACCACCTAAATTTAAAAATAAAAGATATAATTTCCATTATACCGAACTACGACACTAAGCTGAGACTGTAGATATAATGGAAATTATATTCCGATATAAATGGTCAAATTTTCGAAACTATTAAAGATATGAAATGTGATATTTTCGTAAAGCTTTTTAAAAGACTGTTTTAATGGAGACGTAATTGTGGTGTGTTCCATTTACCAAAGTTTACCTTTTCATTTTTCTTGAGTCTATATTGCTTAGTTGTTTATTTTTTAATGCTTAAAAGATAATAGATAAAAAAAAAAGAAACTTTTATACAAGCTTTTTTTATCTTTGTGACATCTCACGAAGGCTTATGCCTAAATACCAAAGTATCGTTAGTGCCGGGTTATTGGATGTTTAACTCATTTTTTACCCTGTTCCGTCAACGTTATCCAAGCACTGAAACATACAGTTTTGCATTTTTACAGCACCTTTTAGACAACGCGGTAGTGCCACCACGGACGTTATTTTTTTTTAAATAACTTCTACCTAGAATTGGCAGAATACTACACAGAGGCTTTGCCATTACCATCTGTGAGGTGACGAGCTATTAAAAATCCGTGGAAGGAACCGAGATTCGAACCCAGATCGCTGATACGTTAGCCTCTACACCATGCTCGCCACAAACTGTTTTTTTTTCCTTTTTGCTTATAATTAAATGTGGGTGGCAAAATATAAATCAAAACCTTGTACATACACTGTGCATATCTGACTTTCATTGCCAATATTATAGGTCCTACGGTATAATCCTCCACGGACTGTCCAAAGATAAAAATAAAATTAATAACCAATAATGTTTTTTGGTAATAGGTTGAGTCGTGGGTTAGGTATTTTACTTGTTTAAAAATAAATTAGAGATGCTTGTCGCTATAAGAGCTAAAATTAATAAAAGTGACGCATCTACTTACAATCACATATAAAATCAAATGAAAATATCATTCTTCTTCCCACTATGGTCCTTGAATTAAAAATAAAAGTAATAAAACTTAAAAAAAAAACAAAAATCAAATAGCTCAACCTGCTATAAATATAAGAAAACATTGTAAAATATATGCCACGATCTATTAATCAAATAGATTGTTATATATTATGACACCATAATGGCGTCATCCAAGATGTCTAAAGAAATCCTTTTAATCATTAAATACTTAATAAATAGTTAGAGTCACTATGTATTTCTATGAATTATCTGTTTTAGCTATAACCAACTAATTTGGTTGTGTCTCGGCTCGTTTAGTGTTGACGACACAAAACTACATTGTAGTCTTCGTGAAAATTTCGACAAATAATTTATTTTGTGTCAAAAATTTAATACCAAATATTAAAAAATATATACAAGGTGTCCGGGAAGGTGGGTCAAAAATAATAGGAGTGATAAAGTGAGCCAAAATAATGTTAATACTTCATATAAAAAAAAGTTCTATCGCGCTTCCTTAGGGAGTTATTGACCTTCAAAATTAGAAAAAAATACATTTGTAACTTTAAAACAGTTGTTAATAATGATATTTGGGCATTTAAATTAACTCATACCAATGCTTGTTTTCTAAGGCAAATGATGCGCAGTAAGTCATATTTATGCAGGGTGAGACGAATTTTTTCGTTTATTGTATGCATTTTTTACAGAAGTGAAAAATTTGACATTTTGGGTTGACCGTTTAATTCCTTTATTATTTTTGTCCAAAGAAGTGCTTTATTTAAACTGATATCTTAACCTTGAACCTTTTTTCATAACATTGCATTTTAAATAGAGACATACCCCAATTTTTTATGTAACAAAAAATTCAATTTTTTGAGAAAATTATTAAAATATAGTAAAATTAAAAAGAACAGTCTTTATTTGTAGTATAAAGTTTAAGAGGCTTTTAAACACTATTTTAAATTATTTTTATACAAAATGATAAAGAAATTAAACAGTGAAAACAAAATGTCAGATTTTTCACCTATGTAAAAAATGCATACAATAAACGAAAAAAATCGTCTTACCCTGTATAATTATGACTTACTGCGCAATCATTTGCTCATCGAAAAAATCATTGGTATAAGTTAATTTAAATGCACAAATATCATTATAATTGTGGTAACTATTCAAAAGTTATAAATGAAATCCATTTTTTTGTTCTAACTCCATAACTTCCTAGAGAAGGGCGATAGAACTTTTTTTTATATGAAGTACTCACATTATTTTAGTTCACTCTATCACCACTATCATTTTTGACCTTACCTTTTCGGACAACCTGTATATTTTTTATGTGCATAAATATAAAACATGTTTTTAAGGAAATAAAATTTCTAAAATATTTTACCGCATTCACAATTTTTGCTCCTTAATAAAATACCTTGTTATTAAGTTAATGGGGGCTTGTTTTTAAAACTACTTAAACATAAATCCACTTCTTGGTCTGAATATTAATTCAAGGAGCACTTACCCTAATACATTTTTATAAGACAATTTTTGGTGTAAAAAACTCACTTGGTAAGCATTATAACACACCAAAATTTAACATACATTTTTAAGTGACTTCTTGTTCCAAAATTTACAGTGATGTAGCATTAAAGGCACTTTATATTATACATATTTAGAAGGTAGATGTCAGAAAGTAGCAAGTGAAGTATCGTTGTACTTAGAATTTCGTTTTCTATTCAAATAAGTTAAAATACACCAGGTTTTTCATTAAAAATAAGATCATTTTAAGCTAACCCAAAAGTGATACAAAACAAATAAATTAGTAAAATAATACATTTTTTTATGATGTTATAATATATGTATTTCATTTTATTTGGATATTAAAAGAAGAATAAAAATGTGTATTAAGGTTAATTTTTATCGAAAAGTACAGAACTTATTTTGAAAAACTAAAAGGTATCAAAAAGGAATTTAAAACCATTTTGGATGAGGTGCAACGCCCATCCAATTTCTCTGTAAGCGTTTTAAATCATCGGACCATCGTGTGGGTGGTCTTCTTCTATTGCTTGGTCTCCACTATAATACTCTTTTTGTCCACCTTTTGCATTTGTTCAAAGTAGGTGACCCGCACGATTTCATTTTTATGTTAATGATTCTTTAAATGGCATTTGGTACTCTAGTCCTTGTTCCTATTTCCTCATTTTGAACCCTGTCTTTTAAAGTTAAGCCCAGCATAGCTCGCTCTATAGCTCTTTAAGCGATTGGATGTATATTTACTATGCTTTAGGTTGGAGTTAATGTTTCGGCTTCACTTTTTAACACAGGCAAGACACAGGTCGAAAACTTTTCATTTAAGACAAATCGAGATATTAGCTCTTAAAATGTGACCTAGCATTCCAAAAACTGCACAGGCTAAACCAATTCTTCTGGTTATTTCGCATGTTTGGTTATCTCTCTTTAGACGAATCTCCAGGTACTTATATGTTTGTACTTGCTTTATATTCAGGCTATTACTCGTAATATTCTCACTAGTAACTAGGTTAGTAATAGGTTTAGTTTTAGCCATGTTTATTTTTAGACCTAATTTTTTCGATTCTTCTTCCAGTTTACCCAACATCTCTCTTGCTTCTCCCAGGTTATCTATAACTATATCGTCATATGTAATCGTAGGTGGCTTAACTTTTCACTATCGCTATTTATTCTCCGGTTTTAATATCTAAAGCTTCTAACATATATTCCAGAAGTGTAATAAACAATTTGGAAAAGTTAACGTCTCCTTGGTGAACTCCTTAACTGTCTTAAATATCGAAGTATCCTCATGAAGTTTTACACTGACCCTTACATTGTCATCTACGTGTTTTATAACATCAATGGATATGGAGAGAAAAATAAAAGTCATTATGGGTGGACATTAGAATTGGACAAATATGTAGCTGTTTGATGATGATGATGGATGAGGTATTACTTGACCCCCTTTCCATTTAATTTTTTTATGTCTATTAGAGAATCGGATAGCTCCCAACAAGTAAATTTTGACACAAAAATGGGTCTTTCTTGCAATAAGAATTGACATATTTTAGGATCTTTTAATAAGATTTCAAATAACGGAAATATACTGAGTGCGGCGGTTTAATTGGAATTAACTTTATGTATTATAAAATCGGCGATGACAGATATGATAAAGTATACATAATTAAAGCACTTTTTCTCCAATAGCTGGATTTTTTTATTATTTTTTTTTAAGTTATTTTACCGAAACAAGAAGTACTGTTTATACGTTAAAATATAACATATACTTTAGCTTTATAACTCTATATTTATTAAATTTAATAAACCTTATGATGTAGATATTTTAAAACTTTAACATAGCTCATAATATTTTTTGTCTAATACGACTAAATAGATAAAAGAAATAGATTTGGGTGCTCTTGAAGCAGATGGTTAATAAATAAAATGTACGAAATTGCATCGATAATAAAAAAAAAAAAATGTGACAAGCCCCTTACTATGCGTTCATAATAGCATCATCTAATATAAATATAATATTCTAATGATTTACCATTAAATAAATAAATTAACCAATGTTAAAAAAAATAGGAAATAAACAGCTTACAATTAAAGTTCATCATAGTTGTTTCATTAATATAAGGTAAGGCAGGTAGGCGGCAATATTACAACCAATTAAAAATTAATTTACACAAGGTTAGGGACAAATCAAGGATGAAAATAAACTTGCGTCTCGGAAAACACCCTTCTGTGTATCAGGCCAAAATTATAGTCATGAAACAATGTACTAAGGAAAATCATCAGAAGGAGTAATTTGGATAAAACCATAGTAAGCCCAGGCAGCCATCAGGGCAATCAGTTTATTCAAAATCAGCTCTAAGCTGGTGCAGGACTGCAAGGTTGCCCTGGAAGAGGTAGATGCGTCCAACAAGCTAACTATTGCCTGGGTACCAGGACACAAGGGCTACAAAGACAATGAGGAAGTTGATAAATTGGTAAAGGAGGGGGCTGGCAGGACAATGATAGGTCACAAACCCTACTGTGGTATTCCGTTATGCCAAGTAAGGTCTTTTTAAGATCATAAATCATAATAAAAATATCAAGACTGGTGGATAAGAATACCAGGACAGCGTCAAGAAAAAAATTCATTCAGGCATACTCTGCCAGAATTTACTTCAAAGACCTTCTAAATCACAACCAAAAGGCGGTAAGAATAATAGTGGGTCAACTAGCAGGTCATTGCAGGCTAAATAAACACCTGCAAATTATGGTTTCGGCAGAAAAACCTAGGTGCAGGTTCTGCGAAAAGAAAGAAGAAACCGCAGAACACGTATAGTGCTACTGTGAAGCCCTTTGTCGTGTACGGTTTGCAAGGCATTGGTGAGAAAAAACCTAAAGCGGGAATATTTACCAAGAAGCCAGTTTTGGGCTTTTAGAGTCTGATTAAAAAGACCGACTTGGGTACCGTGCTCTAATTTATGGACAGAAGGACACATAATAAACCTGAGCAGATTGCAGTCATTATGGATACACAATTTACCTCCTCCCGGCTAATCTAATCTTATTTACATAAGGTTAAAAAATAGTTAAAATTTACCAAGTACTTCTTCTAGAGCAAAATATTCATTATTTAAAGAACCTCAGCAAACACACACACACACACACCCAGATTTTTTAGGGATTAAAAATAAATTTTGACTTTTTATGGTAGATATAAAGGAAGACAGGACAAAAACCTTTTTGGTAAAATTTTGAAAATATCTAGCTATCTATCTGAAACTGCTTAATTTTAAGGTAAAAACTAGACATTTTTTGCAAGAATTAATTTTTGGAATTAATTTCTGTGGGAGGCTAGGCAGCAACGGTAGTTGCAGAAAAAAATGTTAATGAAAAGCTTCTAATAATAGAGCGGAGCGGCAAATTCCAACAATAAGTTTCACCAAATATAAACATAAATAGTTAATCCAACTATGTTAAAACTAATAATTTTAAATATAATGGTAAATTAGTTAATTGTTGTTTGTATCTTTTGACATTCTGTGATATAGTCCAAGAGCTAGTGGATGGCAGACCGTCAGTATTTTACCAAAGCTTATATTTTGCTCAATGACTTTTCTATACCAACCTTCCACGATATGGGGCTTTACTAAGCCGAGCGACGGCAGCTATGACGTCACTCAGGTAAGACAGATACCTAAATTTGACCAAGTTTGGCAGTATTTTATGAAAGCTGCTTTGTTTGGACACATTGAAAAGTATACAGGATGTCTCTAACAGGTATGTACAAAATGTTACCACAAATTCCTTTGGACCAAAATTTGACGATCTCAATTTACCTTACTCAAAAGTTAATTAATTACAAGATACAGGTTTCCAGGATACAGGGTGTCAATTTTTTTATTACTTAATATAAAACATTTTTACACAAAGTTCAGTATTGAGAGGTTTTTTAGGGTGGGGAATGGAAATATGCTATTTTTTAGCATGGTTCGATTTTCCATCCTAAAAACGCTTAAATATCGATTTTTGCGGCAAAATGTATTATAATAAGTAAACTATTTAGAAACAACCGAAATAAAAATACGACACCCTGTATCTTGGAAACAATTGATTTGTCGACTAAGGTGAATTGGGTTAGATCGTCATATTTTGGTCTAAGGATTTTGTGGTAGCATTTTGTACAGACCTTTAAAGACACCCTGTATTTAATGCGAACATAAAAATATATTGGAAGACGATTTAGCTGGTTGTAATTTTGTGGCAAACTTTTTAAAAATTAAAAAAATCGAAGCGAAGACCTAAAAGAAAATGAATATTTGTCTTTTTAAAATTATTTACTTATCTTTGAGAATGCCCTAAATATATGTTTTAATAATACTTGGTATTTCACTAAAAAAACTTTTAAAAAATGTATTTAACGACAGCTTTCTTAAACTATGAGCCGTGAAGTAAGAAAGGCAACGTTCCAAAAACACTGTACAGTAGGAATATTGAATATGAGTTCCTAATAGATTACATGCTAAATATAATTAATTTTTTAAGTGTTTTAAACAAAGTATAGGTACTAATTTTTTTAGGATGTTTTAGACAACATATGGGTATAATTTTAACTACTATAGTTGCCCTAAAAAGCAATAATGTGTCTGCAAAACTTATCAGGAACTTCCCTGCCTTATACAAATTTGTTGGTAAGGATTTAAAAATTTTAAATTGTTATAATGTTTTCTACTCCGCTTTATACATTTTTTGCGAACAGACCAATGTAGCTTTTTAACGCTAACTAAACATTTATTATTTAGTAATATTTACAATACTTAAAATGAATGGAAAGCATGTGTGTTTAGTTATAAATATAAAAGCTTAATTTTATTATTACGTAAGATGCGCTTTAAAATAACAAACGCTTTGAATTAGATTTTCCACTATAGTTACCCTAAAATCACCTTTAGGTAAATAACTTTTAGAATATCTTTATAAATAATATTTTATGGTGAACTTGCCAGTATATTTATGCGCATTAGTTGATATAGTCCTTCGGATATTGCTTGGGGTAAAGAATTGTTTTTAGTGCACTATATACACACTATTGATTTCAAATTAAACCAATTTTTTAAAAACACACTTAGTTAATTAGTAGCCCGTAAAATATATTTTTCTATTTACCGTATAGGTAGTACTTTTACTTTTAATAAAAAAAACACTTATCCGGTCAATGGCGCACAACCAGGCTTTTCGAATTTCATCGTTTATAAGGAAATTAAATGTTGTTTGATAACCCTCTGTTTTAATATAACTGGGGTAATTCGTTTTGCAGCCCGAAACGCAACACGTTCGTGGCATAATGTACGCCGTACGCACCAACTATACGCGCATATTTAAACGTAAAAACAACAAATAACATCTTGGCACTGGTCCTATTTTTTAAATATAACAATAAATTACTTATTTTTTATATATAATAAATAAACGCTACGATTGAATTTAATAACAGAAAAACCTTTTAAGCAATCGTTTAAACTTGTTTCTGTTTACTTTTAAACTTTACTTGACATTTCTACCGTGTTGTGTTGTCAGATTTCTCCTTCACGGCTCATAGTTTAAGAAGGCTGTGATTTAACATTACTAAAAGTTAACTTTTCTTTGTTACAATGTTTATGATGTATGAATATTTTATTTTTTATTGGTGTCAAAAAATACCGAAAAGAAATATTCCAACTCAACGACATCATAAATCATTTTGTACCAGTTAAATACTTGATAATTGCGAGTACCACTTTTTTCAGACAATCATCTCTTAAATTTACGGTTCATATTTTTTGCACCAATAAATATTCCTGAAGCTTCCGTGACAAAATTTTTGATCGAGCAATTTCTTTGAGTGGAAATTATCGATGTATCGGTTATGAAGACGTGCTTTTTATTCGACGAAAAATTGTTTCTCGCAATGAATTTTTAATAATAAGTTCCGTTATGGACCAGTTATTATTTTGAAGACGAGTTCAAAATAAAAATATAAATGTTTTACACCCAAAGTTGTAACAATGTAAAGTACTTAAGAGTAAAGACTAAACTGGGTAAGTTCAAAAATGAAATGTGACCATTTGGTTCTTTACCATAGTATCTGTTTTATACAGGGTGCCTCACCGGGAACTGCCGCTATGAATTTCTCGAAAAGTACGCTTTGGAAAATTTTTAAATGGTTTTAAACATTATACGATCAGTGGGGGACATACAACTAAAATATTTTAATAGCTCTACCACTTCTGGTTATACCGGAATTTAATGTCATATTTGTGATTTTAAATAAAACACTATATATTATTTTTTAAAGATTCTGCGTAAAATTCTAAACATAATTTATGTTTAATATTCTATACCCAAGTCCAATCGTTTTTAACTTATTTTAAATTTTCTGTCAAAAATGACGTTTGCAAGCCATTACATAACCATCAATTTCTTCTGAAAAAAGCCTTTAATATGTGTTGGAAATAGGTTTCTTGTAAAGAAAGAACTTCTATAGTAGACTGTATCGAAATTTTTACAATTAATAAATACAGAGTGGTCAAAAATAATCGTTTAAAAATATAACGATAAAAACCTTAAAGGTATTTTTTTAAATAGAAACCCTTATCTTTTATTTACCTTATCCTATTAAGCATTAAAAATAAGGGTCAGTTAGTATAAGAATATCTATATGTATCTATTCTAACAGTGCATATAAGTACGGGTAGGTGCGGGGTAGTTGGCTGTAACAACACAGACAAACCAAACTAATATTTTATAGCTATTTATGTATCAAGGGCGTTACTAGGACTAATAGGCATTATAGTCCAGTAAAGCCCGTGGTGCATACAATGCTTTATGTTTTACCCAAAAAGAGTTTTTCAATGACTTATGACATTATTTATTCGCAATATAAAAAATAAGTTGCACCTGTACCTGTATACGTAAGTAGATAATGACTGGTGTTAAGTTTGACTTTGATGTTTCATGTTAGTCAGTTGGCATTTTTTATTTAACGATTTGTTCAAAATGGAAGAAATTCCACAAAATATAAGAGAAAAGGCCATAAAGGCGACCGAAAATCTTTTGCCAGTTAAATCAAGGTAACAGTATGATCGGGAGTATGGCATATTTGGTATTTGGAAAGATGCGAACGCAATTCTTCAAATAACCGAAACCGTTTAATGGCATATTTTCAGGAACTGGTAAGTTATTGATTTTATTTTAATACATATGTTTAACAAACTTTATTATTTTTAGTCGGAAAAATACAGTCCGAACTCTCTCTGGACTCTATTCCACCCTAAGGTCTACGTTAATGGTTTATGAAAATATAGACATTTCGCTATACCATCGTCTCATATCTTTTTTAAAAGTTAAGTCGAAAGGATACGTCCCGAAGAAGTCTAAAGTTTTGGAAGGAGAACAAATATTAAAATTTATTAAGAAGGCTCCTGATGATATCTACTTGGTACACAAAGTCATATTGGTAATGGGTGTTTTTGGAGGTTTAAGACGAGATGAGTTGGTCAAAATGACTATTGATGACATTGAAGATAGAGGAACAGTCTTGGTTATAAAGGTTCCAGAAACTTAAACTTCAACTTCAAAAGTTTTACTCTCATTGAAGAAGATTTAGGTGCCTTAAATTTAATAAAAAGTACAGTCCATTAAGACCAGCTGGAATAAAGAAGCGAAGATTCTTTCTTACCTATAGAAAGGGTCGATGTACAGTAAAACCCATTGGAAAAAAATACCATAGAAAGTGTCCAAAAAATTGATCGCAAAATTTTTAAAATTGGATAATGCAGAAGCTTACACCGGCCACTGTTTGCGTCGCACATCGTCAACTTTACTTGTTGAGGCAGGTGCTTCGTTTAAAACGCTAAAACAACATGGGAAATGGAAAAGCTTTTCAGTAGCTGAAGGATATATAGAAGAAAGTATTTCTTTCAAAAACAAAGTAGCCAAAATGATTGCCAATTCAGTTAATTCCGAGGTTAATTCCGTATCGACTATTGAAAATTATTTAATGGACTGTTCTTCTATACAAAATAGCGTTAGTGCTACCACCGCTGCTACCATCACAAAAACACCGACCATTCTATAGTGGGATCAGCTACATTTTCCGGGACATTTCAAAATTGTAATTTTTATTTTGGAAATAAAGTTTAATTTTTAATATTGTTTAAAGAAAAATATTTTTGTATAAACTTGATCTTTATTGTGAGAGAAATAAAATTGGATAAGCAATGAAGCAACCTTCACCCGTGATGGCATCAATAATAATCACAATTCTCATGTATGGTCGGACGAAAATTTACACGCAACAGTTGAAACTAATTTTCCGCACAAGTTCTCGGTAAACGTGTGGTGTGGTATGGTCGATAGTTATTTAATTGGCCCACACATTTTAGAAAATCGTCTCACAGGAGAGACTACTTATTTTTTCTTGCGGAATGAGTTACAAGCTTTATTAGAGGATGTTCCTCTAAACATCAGAATGGAAATGTATTATCAGCACGATGGAGCTTCAGCACATTTCTCTCGTCAGGTAAACGAATATTTGGACGAAGAGTTTCCAGGACTATGGATTGGTCGCGGTGGTCCTATTAGTTGGCCTCCAAGATCTCCAGACCTCTCACTACTGGACTATCCTTTGTGGGGCTGGTTTAAAGATGAAGTGTACAAAGTGAAAGTCGAAACTCGGGAGGCCCTAATTCGATGCATTAGAAATGCGGCAGTGCTTCTTAAAGAAAGACATAACTCACTCAAAAAGCAACAGGAGCCCTTCGCAAACGAAGTAAAATGTGTTTAGAGGTTAATGGCGGTATTTTTGAACATTTGTTAAAAACAGCACAATAATTAAAACTATGTTAATGTAGGAAATTTTGTTTCTTTGTAATTACGCCATATTTTGAAAACAAATGAGATTTTTTAAAATTATTTTTACCTGTATAATACACTCCAGGAGTTTGGTGCATTTCTCCCGACTCACCCTGTATAAGTGTATACTTATAAAAATATGGAACACAACAAATTTTATTTTTAGGGGGACACATTTTAAAATCAAAATTTACTTGCTTAGGTTTATGCTTTCTTCATCAACACAAACGTTACAAAGTTTAAGTGGAAAGGGTGATCAATTGATACCTTATCTTAAGGGTTTCAAATTCTGCAGTTTTGCAGAAAAAATGATGATTATCTAGGGTGTCCAGGAACTCAACCGTTAAACTTTAAGGAGTGATTCAATAATAATAAATTGTTATTATTATTATTTTTTTCTTAATAAGTTTTATACCAATTTAGATATATTATGTTTGGAAAGATTAAAGAGGTGTTTCCAATGCATAAGAAGACCTTTTGGCATAAAATAAAAAAATAGTTTTGTCCATAAGGGGTTTAAGGTAAATATTTTTTAAGAGAAAAATGGTACGCCACTACATTTTCTAAAATAAAAATATATTTTTTAAAATTTTCATTTAGTTTAGAACAACTTTGATTTTTTTATTTTTTATATGACGTACAGTATTTTCGCAAACATATAAAAATTTTCTCGGCATGGTCAAATCCCTATCTGATTAAAGAATAAATTTCACAAGGGATTTTTAGATTAAAATTTAATATTAGCAATACGAAATGATCATGCCAAAAATGGTTTTTAATTATTTACGCGAAAACCGTATATAAAAAAAGTGTAAAAATAAATTTCTATCTAGCAAAATGGGAATTTTAAAAATATTTTTATTTTGGAAAAATGCAGCGGTACATCTTTTCTTTAATATTAACCTTAAACCCTTTATGGACGACACTGGAAAAATTATTGGTTTATTGTGTTCCAAAAATATCTTCTGGTACATAGGAAGCGCCTCTCAATTTTTTAAAAATATCGTAATTGGTATAAAAAAATTATTAAAAAACAATATAATTTTTATAATTTTTGAACACCTCTGAAGTTTAAAAACCAATACGTTTAAGACATAATATGTTCGTATAAGGTTTTTTTTCCTATTTTTTATTGTAGAATTAGCCTTTAGAGTTCGTAGGTAAAGTTACTGGACATCCAGTATAAATTAAAAGTTAACCAAGACCATTAGTTTAACCTATGCTCCTTTAGTTACCCAGCCCCTGTGTAAGTATAAAAGAAATAAATACCATAAAATTGCTAAGTATTGCGAGCAACTAGATGTTTTATTTTTAAAATATTAAAACAACCGTGCAGTAAATGACTACCTTCCTTATAATGATGGACAAACGTACCCGAACAAATAATAAGAAATTCTATCTCTAGTTTAGTCTAAATATCTAATTTATCCACTTAAAACAAAAAATGTATCAACCAAAAAAGACGAGGCCTTCTACTCATTTTTGCTATTTATGCGTTACTTACATTACTATCCAATGAAGAAGAATGAAGAAAATTTAAGGTTGCACCGTATCATTTCAATTTTTTTAAAAATATTTTGTTCTTTTGTTTGGATTGAGTGCGCTATACATTGTTTTGTATCTCTTATAAGTAAGTCTGATAAACATAAAAAAATCGACTTCAAAATAAATAAATAAATAAAACCCCTAAAATTAGAAAAATAATAAATATATAAAATTATAAACGAAGTAACTTCACTTTGTTAAAAGTTCTCTTTTCTTTTTAAATAATTTAATATTATTATTACGTGCATATGTTACGCACAAATATCGAAAACGCTCATTGAGCGAAAATAACGCACACTACGCGTTATGGACGAAGGTAAATGACCAAACACCGAAATTAAATAGTTTTTCGTTTTTATGGTCGTGAATTCATGACCGCATCGCGTTGTGTTCATTTTAGAAGCAACCACAACGCGTTCTGTTCGTTTGAAGAACGACCATAAAACGATAAATTATTTATTAAAAGAGACCACATACTTAAACACCTTAAAATATAGTGAAAGCGTCATATATTTTGAAAATAAATACATAACTTAAGATTTAGTTAACATAAGACAGAATATAGTTCAAAAGTTGGAAATATTCTTAAACATGAAAATAATAGGTACTTCGTAATTTTAAACAAGTAAACAACTAGCAAAAAATAATAGATAATAAATGATAATTTTTCGTTAAAAATGTCTTTACTGGACATATTGTTAGTGTTGTCAACAGCGCACGTATGTAAATTAATATAATACAATAACCGATATAGTCAAGATAAATATAACTGACTAAAAGCAAAAACGACTCACTCTGCTTGAAGTCAAACTAACAACTAAAGTACAAACGTGAAATGGTGCACCGCATTAAGGAAACTAGTTAAGACAGGAAGAATCCGGTGTTCGGTTGATTTAAACCATCCATTTCGCGTTGTGGTCGCTTCTAAAATGACCACAACGCGTTGCGGTCATAAGTTCACGACCATAAAACGGAAAACTTATTTAATTTCTGGTGTTTGGTCATTTACCTTCGTCCATAACGCGTTGTGTGCGTTATTTCTCGCTCATTGAGCGTTTTCGATATGGCGTACACATATAAACTAAAAAATACTTTTAGTTCCTTTTTCTTTACAAAAGCTGTTTGCACAAAGCGGAAATGCTGCCACGCGCAGTATGTAAATTAATATTATACAATAACCGATATAGTCAAGATAAATATAATTGACTAAAAGCAAAACGACTCACTCTGCTTGAAGTCAAATTAACTAAAAGTACAAACGCGAAATGGTGCACCGCATTAAGGCTAGTTAAGACAGGAAAAATCCGGTGTTCGGTTGATTTATACCATCCATTTCGTGTTGTGGTCTTTCTAAATGACCACGACGCGTTGCAGTCAACCTTGCAGGGTATATCGAAACCTAAAAGAGATAGAACAAATCTGATTAGCAATCTCGATTTCAATTTTGAAACAAATTCATGATAAAAGTCAAACATTGGCTAACTTGATTCGTTTGGAGATACAGAGTGTTTTCAAATTTTGTCAATTTGGCCTGGCACTTATAACTCGCTTGATATTAGAGATAGAAGAAAAATGCAAATAGAAAAGTTTAGGGATTTTCACATGAAATCTAGTCAGCTAACTACTTTTTTATTGACTTTTATTTCAAAGGTTATAACACAAAGTTGGATTTTAAATTCAACATCCGGTATATTGCATACCAATAGGAAGCCGTCTTTAAAAGCTATAAGAAAGCACCACATTTAAAATATATCCATTCTTAATAGTTCGAATATGGTCATCATCCGGATTTTCTAAACGAAGCATCTGTATATTATATTACCGTTGCAAAGATATTTTAAAGACGTTTGAAAATATTACATTTAATATATTTATCTTTATAGTTTTGAAATATGACCATATATATATCCAAGCAATAGTAGATAGTACGCATTAAGATTTGGACGCTCATATCTCGAAACTGTTGCGAAATATATTTTAAATGTGGTACATTTTTGAAGGTCTTTAAAATGTCTTTTTAATGGTGATAAAATACATACAGGGTGGTTTATTTTAAAAATGCTATTTTTTGATCGAATTCCGGACGATGGCTATATTTTCCGGAACTTATTTAAAATTAAATATATTAAGTGCGGTATCTTTTTACAGGCTTTTAAGGAAACCTTACTATGTGGTAATAAAATATACAGGGCTGTTCCATTAAAAAAAAAAAAAAATCCAACTTTGTGTAATAACTTTAAAATAAAAGTCAATGAGAAAATGTGGGTACGCCACCGAGTTCTACCTAAAATCCCCAAAACTCTTCCTTTACATCTTTTCCCTATCTCAGTATCAAGAGAGCCGCATGCCCGGCCAAACTGACAAAAACTGAAAAACACTCTGGCATCTCCAAAACGAATCAAGTTGGCCATGATTTACTTTATACCATTGAACCTGGTTCAGAACGCGAAATCTTGGTTGACTGATTGCGCAATCAGATTTTTCAAAATGCTGTTTGCCTAGTTAATTAGCATTTGATTCTATTTACCTAAGCAATTTTTTAGGCAAATGGAAATATAAATATTTACATAACAAGACGGTCACGCAAAACACAATGGGGGAGGGAAAGTCATGGTTAGTTAAATCTTTTTTTTAACTTCTTATTAAAGAAAATTAAAGAGATTTAACCTTAAAACAACATAAACCATAACGTGACAGTTTTACTTAACCGTTAAAGTGCTCCAAAAAAAACAAACAAATTACACTGTGCTGTGTGTTATCAAATATGTTTATCGCAGGTCATTTTGTTTTACAAGGACCACGACAAATGCATTTACCCAGGCAAATAGCAAAATATTTATTTTCATAAAGTCATTTGCCCAAGCAGAAAGCATTTGCCTAGGCAGAGAGATCACATTTGCCTAAAGTATCCATTTGCCTGCCGACATATACATGGGAAGGGGAAAACACCTTTGTTTGGTTAAAAATAAAAAAAAAAAGCAACTCTGAAAAACATTAAATGATCCAGTTAGTTTCTAATTAGTTAATTTGTTTCTTCTAGATCACACTCCTGTTAATATAAGTGGAGACGTTGTAGGTCCTAACTGCATTGTCAAACTCAATGTTTAATCTGCCTGTGTTTTGAGCTTAACGTTAAGAAGTGGTCTGCCGTCTTTTTTACTTTTATCACTGCGATACATCTGAGTTTGGCACACCACCTCAGCTGAGTAAAGTGATTAAACGTGCAAATTGGTATTGTCTGATTTTTTTACTTATTGTATAATCGCAACTTTTATTTATGTATTAGTTGCTATTTTGGACACAGGTAATAAATGAGTTAGTGACTGGACTAGATTTTACTTTTTATGCCAACATAATGTAATTTTAAAAGGACGTTGCAATCAACTCAACGAAGCAAAAAGGACTTAATGAAATATGTGGAACTATGACTCCTTTTTGGTGGCCATACAAGAATATTAGTTTATGGGCAAATGTGTTGTTATATTGTGGCGATGTTTTTCAATAAGTAAGTTTATTATACACTGAAGAGTCAAAAATTTAAGTCATTTTAACTTTTAACTGGCAAGCATGAAGTCTTCCACTACTCTGCCAATTTTTATTTTTGGCTCACTTATCTACCACCACAATAGAAAATTAAACCTACCTTTGAGGGTACCTTTCTAGAACGTAGTCTAGTGGTAGATGCCTAAAAAACAGCATCCAGCGTTTACCTGTTTTCAAGTTAGGTTCTCTCATACTCCGTGTCACCACTTATTTTACTTACTAAGGCTAGTTGCGGTCAAATTTAGCACAATTTTTTTTATTATGTACAGTGACGGAAATAAAATTTCGTACACTTAGATTAACATTTTATGTCAATTTCCAATATTTTTGGTAAACTGGGCTTTTTACCTTTTTCTCACCTTAATTAATATTCAATAAAATACATGACTCCAAAATAAATATATAGTTTATTTTATTCAAATATTAAAGAAAAAACACTGGCTTAATATTTGAAAACGGCACCATTTTTTTCCACTAATAAGTTTAAACGTGTGGGCATTGATGCAATCAGCATTTGTGCATGGTGAACATTGTAATTATTCCAGGTTTCTTTAATTTTATTTCACAAATCATCACTGTTTGTATGATGGAAATCATTGTTCTTGTTAATTTCCTCTACGATATGTCCAAACGTTTGTGATTGGATTGAGTAGCCAGGCCTTCTTGAGGGGCCAAGGTAACAATAAGGAAATGTTATTTTCCAGTAGCCAGATCCAAAACTTTCCTTGCTATATGGACAGGGCAGTTGTCATGTTGGCATATACAATTTTCTTGTTCAAAATATATTGTTAACCTATGGCAACATATGATTTTCGCTGAGTATGTGTATATAAGCTCGACTATTAAATCTTTTTCGAATACGGTGACATATGCCTAGCCCTCTGAAAGACATATACCCCCATACATTAACAGAAAATCTTCCACTTGTTTTAACATGTTAGGTATATCTTTCTTAGTACCGTGTATTTTGCTGCCTATACAACTCTTAATCTGCCCGCTATAATAAGATTGAAAAATCTTCTCATCGGTAAATACTATCCTTTCCCAAAACCCCATACCTTGCCGTAAATATTCCAGTTCAAACCCCATTCTTTGCTCTTTCTGCATATCGGTTAAAATGGCTTTTAGCAGCTACCTGCTTCTCAATTCCGAATTTTTCCTAATACGATTTCTTGCCAGTTCTTATTGTCCCAGGAAAATTAGTTTGGTTGTGATGCTTCTACGGCTGTAAGGAAATGGATTGTTTCGCCAAAAATTTATCAGATCATTATCTTTTGAATTCCGCTTAAAATTTGTCTTCTACCACTTTGAGCCCTTCTCTCCAATGATCCTGCATTTTCCCATTTAGTTCTGAGGCTTTTGAATAGTGCTTTTTTGGTTTCCCAACTTGCATGAGCTATTCTTCCCAAAAACATCTTCTTCCAATAGAGTAATTACTCTCGCCTTCTCTAGTTCATTCATTTTCCAAAATTAAAAAGTAAAATAATATAATTTTGAAAATGTGTGACAGATAACAATTTGTCAAGTAAGGTATATTTCCAGGTGATCCAGGTACGTAAAGGCCAACATCACACTGGGAAAAGTGGAGTGGTACGAGATTTTAATTCCATCACTGTACACGTTCTTTTTATGAAAAATTGTCGTTAGTCGATTTTTTATTAATGCAAATTTATTTAATCTGTTAAAGAGTACATGATTAAGAAGGTTAAATGTGGCTTAAAACTTTAGAAGAGATCTAAGACTGGGTATTTACTGTATTCGAAACATTCCCGAAAGTGATGTTCATAGAAGTGAAATTTGTAACAGAAGAGACCCAGCATTTTTGTGCTTTGGCTGCAAAACGCCCATTTGCTTGCAGAGTTCAAAAAAAAAGAGCTGCCTCTCTTGTTGCATTAGCGATATAGATATACAGGGTGTCCAAGAATATGTGGGCAACCTCTCGAGTTCATATAGGACACACGTAAAAATCATGTAACAAGTTCCTATAATTTTTTTCCTAAATCCCCTCTTCCCACACAGAGATATGTGCCCTAAAAGGATGCCGCTGGAAATTGGTTTTTCTTGAATATCTTTTTAGTACAATAAATACAGGATTAATTTAAATGGTATCCTTGCAAAACATTTGTCTTTATTAGTTCTCCAGGAGCGGACTATCCCTTACACAATATTGTTAATTATTTTTACACCCTGTATAATAAAAAAATAAAATAGTTATTTTTGGGTAGCCTAAATCCTTAGTTTAAAGAGATAAATTTGTTAGATGTCGATAAATTTAAGTGCTTTTGACAAATTTTGTTTAGTAGGGACATCTAAAAACAATAGGGCTGAGATTCTGTAAAAACATAAGAAACAGGAAATAGAGAAAAGAAAGTCATATCTCTTTGTAAAGTCATATTCTGTAATAGATGTTTTCGTTTCTGCTAGAAAAACATATTTTAAAGTAAAAGGCAAAGATACATGCTAAAAGAAATATAAATTTGTGTCACTTTATTTATATCTTCGGTTTTCCATTCGATTGAGTCGATCATTACCAAAAGTGGATTATAGAATCGGTAAATTGACATTTTTTACGATACAAAAATTCTCTTTTCTTATGTTTCTTACAGAATCTTAGCCCAATTATTCTGTTGAAAATGTTACTAAAAGCTTATAAATTTTTTTTTTCCACAGGAAACTAAAAATAATGTTGCGGCATTTTGGAGAGTCCCATAATCTATTATAATTAAAGCATAAATATAAAATCTAGCTAGATTTTCCTGCTTATTTAGCCTAATTATTAAATACAACCTATTTAATAAAAATGTTATTTTCTCGAAAACACTTTATTGATAACGGACAGAAGTTACCTTTTTTAGCTAGAGATAGAGATAGAGATAGAGATAGAGATAAGAGATAGAGATAGATGAGATAGAGATAGAGAGATAGAGATAGAGAGATAAGAGATAGAGATAAGAGATAGAGATAGAGATAGAGATAGAGATGAGATTGAGATAGAGAGATAAGATAGAATAAGAGATAGAGATAGAGATAGAGATGAGAGATGAATATAAGCAGATAAAGATGCAAAATAAAGAGGCACCCAATAGACTCACCTAGTGACATTTAAATCTTGGTTAATCTATCACATACCTCCTTCACGGGGTCCTGTTCTTCTTTGCCATGAGGAAAGCTGCATACCTAATTGCAGCCAAGCCTAAATCGCCTAAAGGAGCTTTTTTTCAAAATGTGTTTAATATTGAAGACAGAAATTACACGAAGGAAAGGCCCAGATTTTGCATACAAGGTATCGCCAAGACATTGACACAGGCAAATACTATTATGATAACATAATATATGTTATATGTATATGTAGATACGTAAGTATACAGTAGGCGCAGTGGTAAACGCTTTAAAACACGAAAACTGGTTGAAATGGCACTTTCCTCGCCTGAGGAGGTACCACCCCACCACCCTTTAAAGGACCCGTGAAGTCTTAACGGACGTTTCGGGTTCTGGGTGTGTGAGTCAGTTTTCCTTCTTCCTTCTTTCTCTTTCTTTTTCCTTTTAATCCCCCAAACTATGTACAAATGATGGCGGCACACCCGGAAGTAAAATGTTTCGGAGGTAAAATACCCCTCCATTCGGATCTCCGGGCGAGGGGTGCATCCGGGAGGCCTTCATCGAGAAGTTTAATTTCTTTTGCAAACATATGTGGGCTTAACACCAATATAAACTCCGTTCACCATCACCTTCAGTCATCTAAGCCCCACATACTGTTTCTAACGGAAACACAAATAAGTTCTAAATCTTCAACCAGCCACCTTCTCTTTCCAGGCTACGAACTTATTTCGTCTTTTTCGCCCACATGGTGGCGTATGTGCTTACGTCCGCAACGATCTGGCTTGTGCTCGAGTTTCAATCTTGAATCGGGTAGGCCCGATATCCTTTAGCTTAAACTTTCCCTTAGGTCTTCAACTAAATTTATCTGCTGTTTGTACCGGTCCCCATCTAATAATTCCTATGTCGAATTCTTTGACTTTCTTTCAACAAAGATCGATAGCATAATTTCTCAGTTTCCATCGGCTGAAATAATCGTGCTTGGCGACTTCAATGTCCATAATAAGGATTGGTTGGGCTCTTCAAAACTGACCCCCAAGGCAGAGCAGCCGAAATCTTCGCAGTCAGTAACTCTCTTGCCAACCTTATTATGGAACCCACCTACTTTCCTAGAGTCCCAAATCATAGTTCAAATCCCCTTGATCTCTTTCTTACTACCAACCCCGAACTCTATCAAACATCTGTCACAGCTCCCCTAGGTCGCTCAGATCATGGCTTAGTTACTATATCTTACCCTGCACATCCCGAGGTAAATGAATGCATGCCACCACGCACCGTATGGCACTACAACTCAGCCGACTGGGATGGCCTGAGGGACTTCTTCGCCACTTACCCCTGGAATTCCATCTGCTTTTCTTCTGGTGATCCTTCTGAAATTTGCAGTCAACTGACGGAATCAATTCAATTGGGCATTGAAACCTATATTCCACACACCATCAAGAACCCCAAACAATCCAATAACAAACCCTGGTTTTCCAAATCTTGTGATAAAGCTAGAATTTTAAAAGTTCATGCTCACAAAAAGTTTCTACAGGATCCTAGTCCAGAAAACCGACAGGCCAGCATTGAAGCAAGAAACTACTACAATCAAACAATTTCTGAAGCCAAAGACTCCTTCGACAATCGTATTAAAAACAAAGTTCTTTCTTGCTCAAATGGCAGCAAATCTTTCTGGTCCTTTGCGAAAACATAAGTAGGAATTTTTGTACCAGTTCTTTTCCGCCACTAGCTTTGGAAGATGAAATTGTTTCTACTGCTAAAGGAAAGGCAGAATTATTTGCTAAACAATTTGCTGCCAATTCAACCCTTGACCCTCCCGTAAATCATCCAATTCCAGCGGTTACCCCAGTTCCTCATAAAATGCCCGATATTATTTTTAAGGTAAAACACATTAAGCGTATCCTTTCTTCCCTTAACACCAAGAAATCGTCTGGGCTGGATGGCATACCAGCAATCGTTTTAAAAAAAATGTGCTCCAGAACTTGCACCAATCTTAACTCGGCTCTTTCGAATTTCTTACAACACAGGTATCTTTCCGGAAAGCTGGAAAGCTGCACGTGTTCAACCTATTCCCAAGAAAGGATCTAAATCTCTTCCATCTAACTATAGACCAATTTCAATTCTCTCAGTTCTTTGCAAAGTAATGGAAAACTAATTAATTCACAAATTCTTGAGCACTTAGAAAAACACAAAATTTTGCATGACAGGCAGTATGGATTTCGCCACAAAAGATCTACAGCAGATCTTCTTTCCTTCGTATCACACTGCTGGAATAAGTCTCTTGAGTTTCTAGGTGAGTCCCAGATCGTTGCTCTTGATATATCCAAAGCTTTTGACCAGGTCTGGCATGCCGCACTTCTTAATAAACTTCCCTCCTATGGTCTTTCAACTAAACTCTGTACTTGGCTCTCTAGTTATCTATCTGATCGTCGTATATCAGTTATTGTGGACGGCCATTCTTCAAGCTTTCACCAAGTAAATGCTGGAGTCCCTCAGGGCTCAGTTCTGGCACCAACATTGTTTCTTCTTCACATCAACGACCTTCTCTCGTCCACAACTAATTCCATTCATAGTTTCGCCGACGATAGTACCCTTCACTCTAGTTTTCAGGTTCCTAAACCCATTACTAAACCTGACTTGGAAAACAAACGCAGAGCGATGCAGATATCTCTTTCGCAGGATCTTAATTTAATATTGGATTGGGGCGCTAAAAATCTCGTCCATTTTAATGCATCCAAAACACAATCATGTTCCTTGTCGCGAAAAGAGTCATCAAATACTCATCCTCTACTTATGAGCGGCCAAGTTTTACAGAGCAAAGACACCTTTAATCTTGTGGGCGTCACATTTGAAAGTAACCTTAACTGGCATAAACACATTGTATCTATAGCCACGGCAGCTTCAAAAAAGCTTGGATTTCTCTTTCGAGCCAAAAAGTATTTTTCCCCTTCTAATTTATACACTTTATATGTGTCCCAAATCCGACCTCCCTTGGAATATTGTTCTCATATCTGGGGCATGGCGTCCCCCACAACCCTAAGCATTCTTGATTCTATTCAAAGAAGAGCTATTCGTCTCATTAATGATCCTTCACTTACAGAAAGGCTTCCTCTCTTGCACATCGTCGGGCTGTGGGGGATTTATCGCTTTTTTATAGGTACTTCCATGGCTTCTGCTCTGAAGAATTGTCCAGTATAGTTCCTCCACTTACGGTTCCCAACAGAGAAACTCGTGGTTCCACGCGTATGCATCCCTATACGGTCCAACTGGACAGGCCCCCGAACTTCCCACTTTGTTCGTTCTTTTATCCCTAGAGTTTCTAGGTTGTGGAACCTGCTGCCCGCGGAGGTCTTTCCTTCCCCCAAATCTTCAAGTATTTAAGTCCCGTGTCAACAAACTCCCTCTTACCTCGCTTAAGACACCCACGGTACGTTAGTATTTAGGCTTTTAGCCTTCGTGGTTTGACCCAAACTTGATACTTGAATAATGAAGACATTTTTTAAATCTGAATATTCGAATTCGGTGCTTCAAAATTTAAAAGGCAAAAATATAAAAGACTTTACCTAATTTTTAATACCACGCTTCTAAAAATAAACAAGGATCTTCCTATTTTTTACCACTGCTTAAAAATAACTTTTGGCGAGCAAAAAAAGGACCAAACCTAATTATTTTCGTTTTCTTTTTTCACAATTTCGGTAATTCAATACTGCTATCCACATTCGGTATTCGAATACCCGGTATGCCGGTATTTAAATACTTAAAAATTGTATTCATCGAATACTAAAAGGTATTTGAATACAGATTCCGAAATACCAAAAAAGTATTCTCCCTGAATCAATGAATACCAAACACACAAATCTATTTAAATACTATTCGAATACCGCCCAATGTAGTCTAAATACTATTTAGAATACTGGAGTATTGGAATACGTCCCAATTCTGACGTACAGCCGCCATTCTGATTAATTAAAACGAAAAAAGTATATATTATTTATTATTTGAATAAACTACATACCAGTTTTTAAAAATATATAATAACTTTACTTTAAAAAAATAATAAAAATTAATAAAAATTTAAGCATATACAGGTGCATCTCCGCTCCTTAAGCACGTCGTACGAAGAATCCATACGCGAAGTAGTTAAACCAAAGAAGAAAAAGATCTAGAAAAAAATATCTCATAATCCTTATTATCCGATCTTAGTTGCACTATGGGGCAAGACCACCATTTTGTAATTTAGATTTTTTAAATAAATTTGATAGCTAAACCTTTTAGCGTCACCAAATATTAAAAGTAATATTTTTTTTAATAAAAATGCTTTTAATGAAAGTTTATTATTGGCCATTGCACATGAAAATATTTGCTTACATGTCAAATTCATAGCCTACTTTTCTTTGAGTCAATTAAAACTTATAGACCAATCCTTGTAAAAATAGTTTTATTTGCTTCTGGATTATTAATTTTTAATCCATTTTAGCCTGCATTTAAATAGTAAGCAGTTTTTTTTTATTTGGTCTTCCTAATATAATCTAGCAGTAATTAAACACTATTTTAGAATCAATATTGAGTTAAACAAGTCAACGAGAAAAATGGTGGGACATTTATTTTGTATGGAAGCGATAATATTAGAGTTCTATTGGTACACAAATGCTAAAGGTATGCTAACATTTTACAAACTCTACTCTGTAGTAAACAATATTTTAGGAGTTATTTTACAAATAATATTATTATTGAGTAGCTCATAACCTATAAGAGATATTTTTCTCTAAAAGTACGTTTTAATTGTAAAGATAAAACAGTCTCAAAAGACATGTTTTCAATCATATACCTTAAATCTTCTATCAACATGGGTATCTGAGAAATTTTAAGAGATACGAAGTGGGTTAAATGAGAACAAAGTTGAGGTTTATATGTGCCTAATAATATGCTGTTTGGAATGACGAGTGTTAGATAATTTTTTTCATTAACATTGGCAATGTGATGTTAAGATCCTTAATCTGCGCAAATGCAAAACAAATTTAAAAGCTTTGGCATGGTTATGCGCAAATTAATGATCATAATATCAATGTCGTATTCAAAATAAAACACCAATATTATATGGAGCAAAATAAGAAGCAATGCAAAATGCGATTTTAAATAAGGCCAGGAAAAATATTTATTTTGAATATTTCGGTTTTTTCACATATCCCCAAAAATATTGCAAATTTTAAACCTTTTAAATAATATTATTACAAGAGACATAAAGACATGAACTTTGTTTCCATTAAATTGACATCGCATCTCTTACCATTTTGAGGACGCCCATACTGGCCCTATTTATCTTGGATACTTTGTGTAAACACAGTAATTTGTTATTATCTGTTAACATATACATTCTGATCTAGAACTATTACATATATCTTCAGAGTTGTTAAATATACGGGGTGTTTTAAATGCAAAAACCCTTCTTTCTCTCTGTGATACGCCTAATTTTTAGTAAATATGACTCGTTGACAACCGTTACATTACGCTTTATTACTTTTGTAACATTGTTAATTGTACATGTAAATGTAAATGATTTTAAAAATATTTAAATTCTAACATTTTACAGGAATACTCTCTTGGAGCAATGCTACATCTTATGGGTAATGTTGTAGCTATCTCTTTTCATTTGTCTAGCTGGTCAAAAAGTCAAGGATGAGGTAAAGACTTAAAAAACCAAAATATTAAGAATGTGTGTGTCATGACTTTTTTCTTTAATCATAATAGAAGACTATGGCTTGGCATAAGCGCTTAAATTCAAAATCCAAATTATTTTTTTATTTCAAATTTTGTGTAAGAAATAAGGGTAATTTATGTTGGATCAGTGTTTTTTACCCGGTAAAAAATAAAATTTTAAATAAAACAAACGACAAGAAGTTTAATAGCATAGACCAACTTTTAAAAAAGTATATATTTTATGAAAAAATACACGTGTACTCTTAATAAAGCACGATATGTACAGAAGAAATGAATACGTTTTAGAAATATGGGTTAGCATTTAAGGCAAATACCCTGTCTTCTATGTTCTTTTCCTTACAATAGTTTAAGTTTATGTTTTCCTTAGGTCTTTCTAATAAAAATAAATATAAAATATAAAAACGCATTGACGAAAACATATCAAAAGTGACCTTTTTAATAAATCTTACTTATAATAGTTTAAGGTATAGCTGGGACCAAATTTTATTTATTCTGAAAGTGTTGCCGCGAAGTATCTAATGTAAACAAACCCTTTTTGTGAACAATGATTTATTGCATCAATAAATAATACACCTGACAAGTTTATAATTCTTCACGACACGGGTCAGCTTTTGTATCAGGACAGAAACGAAATAAGATGATGTTTCGTTACGTGTTTTAGCAATGTTTTTTTGTTATTTATCTAAAAAATAAGTAATGAGGCTCTGTTAGAGGCTATGTGCTTTCGAAAATGTTTGTTTTACTTTATTATTTTTTGTGCACTTGGCGGCATTGCTTTTAGAATGAATTATAGGTGGTTTAGACTTTACAATATACAAATTACGGAAATAGCAAGTTTTATAAATATTGTAAATGAAATTCAGCTATTAACGATACATGCGATTTATTTATGTACTTTTTTATTATGTTAAAGACCAGCGGTATTCTGGATGCTGTATACGCCTCTCGGTGGTACGAAGTAGATCCAAAACTCATGAAAGATGTGCAATTGATTTTGTTACGTTGTAAGAAGCCAGTTTGCATAGATGCTTTGCCAATGGGATATTTTGATTACCACCTCTTAATATTAGTAAGTAATTAGTAATAGTTGTAGAACGAGATTTGAATAGAAGGCGATCTTCACCCATCTGTTTACCGGATAAAAACTGTTTTATATTAAAAATAGTATTTGAACAAAGGTATTGTCATAGGGTTGCCTAAAAACAAATAGGTCAGGACCATATTTAAATTTTAAAAAATATAACCGTAAAATTCTTAACACACCTTGTATAATAACAACCCTATAAAGTGCTTGTCTAAATTCCCCCTCCTTACTTTTAAATTGTTTGGTATTTTTCATAAAATTTAAGGACTTTAGTGAGACTACATAAACCAAATTTTAGACAGGAAGTGACAGATATAAATGTCAAACTGGCAGCTAGGCGCCATTATAAAAAAAATTAAATAAATGGGGGTTTGTGACATCATTTTAAAGCTCCTGACGATTACTTTCTATAACCCTAGAATATAAATTCAATGCCTTTACCTACTACAAAATGGCGGAACTTTGAAAATTACCTGAATACCACATTAAGATGGACGTATTACCGAATCTAATAACGTTAGTTACACTTAATGTGGTATTTTTTAAAGCTTTTTAAGGATTTATTTATTGATAATATTATACAGGGTAGAACAAAGTATATATATTTTTAATAAAGCACCCCGTATATTATATATCTAAAAGACTTTTAGAAAAATACCATATTAGGTATATCTACCTTTATTAGTTTTGGAGATATGGCCATCCAATCCATTAGGTATTCAGGTAATTTTTAAAGTATCGCCATTTTTGGGGGTAAAGGTATTTACTATATTCTGGGGTTATAAAGAACTTGTCAGGAGCTTTAAAGTTATGTGTCACTAGACCGCCCTTTCCACTTAATTTTTCTTTTCAGAATAGCGCCCAGCTGTCACTTCACCATTTATATCTGTCATGTCTTGTCTTAAATTTGGTTTATGTTGTCTTACTAAAGTCCTTAAATATTCATAAAAAATACCAAACAATTCAAAAGTTAGAAGAGGGGGTCCTGATTATAGACAAGCACTGTATTCTAAATACGTACGTAAACTAGTTATAAAAAATAGTTTTTTTTAAATTTAAAATTTGAAAATTTACCACAGCTGTATTTATAAAATCGAAGAAACGAAATGTACTAATATATAAGTGTCATGTACAATGAAAAATAAAAACTGACATTATACAGGGTCACCTGGTAATTTTAAAACTTACTTTTTTTATTTGGTAGCCTTGACCTAAATGTATTATGCAACCCTTGGCAATACCTTTGTTCAAATACTATTTTTATATAAAACGGTTTTTATCCGGTAAAAAGACGGGTGCAGGTCGCTATTCGGATCTTCGACTATTGTGCTGGTGGACAATGGTAGATCCCGAGCCCTACTGTGGTATTCGGTGGTGCCAAGTAAGGTCATCCATTAGATCATGGATCATAAGGGTGTCCCAAGACGGCTGGAGATGAACACCAGGACAGAGTCAAACGAAAAAAGCATAAAGGCATACTCACAGGAAATTACAAAAGACCTTCTAAGTTATAACCAGAAGGCAGAAAGAATAATAAATGAGTCAGCTAACGGGTTATTGCACTGACTGAATACACACCTGAAAAGTATGGGCCTGGCAGAAGAAAACCAATGCAGGTTCTGCCAGGTAAAAACACAAAACACTTATGGTGCTATTGTGAGAAGCACTTTGTCGTCTGAGATTTTCAAGGCTAAATGAAGACAAACCCAAAACGGCAAGATTTAACAAGGATCAGTCTCCCGAGCGTAGATGGTTAAAAAAGACCGGCTTGGATAGTGTGCTCTGGTATACGGGTGCTTACGAAGTACTAGCAAACCTGTCATTTTCTTGAGAAGTGTTCCACGATTTTGAAATTTTGGTCAGATGTGGTTAAATAGGAAGCGACATTATTGAGCGCCATTTTCTCAAAAAACTAATTAAAATTTGTATGACATGTGGTACACGATTTTTTTAGAATCGCCTTTTAGAATTTATTTTTAGAAAAATAAATAGGGTGTTTCATTTTAAAATAGCAAAATTGAGAGCATTGCCAGTTAAACCGGATGTTCCACAAAAAAACTGGAAACATCGAAATGCTGCATCCCTTTTTTATCTTTGGACAAACCACAAAGACTAAAAACTAACGTACCGTGAGTGTCTTAAGCGAGGTAAGAGGAAGTTTGTTGACACGGGACCTTAATACTTGAAGATTTGGGGGGAAGGAAAGATCTCCCCGGGCAGCAGGTTCCACATTCTAGAAAATCTAGGAATAAAAGAACGCACAAAGTGGGAAGTTCGGGGCCTGTCCAGTTGGACCGTATAAGAATGCATACGCGCGGCACCACGAGTTTCTCTGTTGGGAACCGTGAGTGAAGGAACTATACTGGAAAATTCTTCAGAGCAGAAGTCATAGAAGTACCTATAAAAAAGCGATAAATCCCCCATAGCCCGAAGATGGACAAGACAGGGAAACCTTTCTGTAAGTGAAGAATCATTAATGAGACGAATAGCTCTTCTTTAAATGAAATCAAGAATGCTTAGTGTTGTGGGGGACGCCATGCCCCAGATATGAGAACAACATTCCAAGGGGGTCGGATTTGAAACACATATAAAGTGTATAATTTGGAAGGGGAAAAATACTTTTTGGCTCGAAAGAGAAATCCAAGCATTTTGAAGCTCCCGTGGCTATAAATACAATGTGTTTATGCCATTTAAGGTTACTTTCAAATGTGACGCCCAAAAGATTGAAGGTGTCTTTGTCCTATCCAACTATTTATCCAAACCAAATTCTAAAAACCTCGTAACACTTTTTAAAAAATAACAGACTTGCTAGTATTCTCGTGAGCACCCTGTATGGACAGATACACAATAAATACCTGAGCAGGTTGCAGTGGTAGAGAATGTAGAATCCACCTTCATGCTTATCTAATCCAATCTAGTAATAGTCTTGGAGTACTTTACTTAAAACTATACTAGATTAGATTAGAAGCCAAAAGTAGTAAAGAAATGCTAGGCTTTTAAAGTTAGATAACCCAAATACAAAATTATCTAATGCTATATCAGAGCTCAGTAGCTAGATTGCTGATTACTTTTGCGATATTTTTAACCTGAAAAACTTAAGCTTTATAAATTAAATTTACCTTAAAAAAACCATTTTAGATTTTCAAGACAACTTACTCCTATTTGACGTTAATTAACCGGACAACCGAAGTAATGTAAAGCAGCGGTTTGTAAAATGAATGAACTTTAAGAAACAACAATTTACAATGTAAGACAAAATCAAAATAATTTCCCACTGTTGCACTAATCTACGAAATTATCTCAATTTTTTATAGTTCAGAAAGGACCTCCAGATTTTCATTTTAGTCACCAGGACCTTCCTTACCGACAGGTTTCGCCTGTCCCACAAGAACTTTAAAGTGGAGGTACCGGGTCCATGGTAAAAAACAAGAATATTAATAATCTTCTTATGAAACAACTATTGTTGTTCTATGGTAAAATATTTTTTTAAGCACACTTTACATTAAGTTATACTGTAGTCGGCAAATTATATCTAAGACAAATGGAAACGAATTACTGACTGAGTCTTATTCAGTACGGTATCAACAGTGAGATTAATATCTTACCGTAGAACAACGATGTGTTAATCTATAAGAAGACTGTTTATTTTCGAGTTATTCCCCATGGACTTGTAACCGGGTTTACAAACTCTAATGCCGAGTTATACAATGACAGTTTAAGCTGTTGTTAAGTTAAACTTGAGTGGCATTTGAACCTGCCCATTTAAAATATATTGCTGCCCAGTAAATCAAAAAGTGACAGCACTATATTTTTAAATTGATAAGTTCGTATCAGTTGAGTTCAACTGAACTAGCAATAAATTGTTATACTAGGCATAAGAAACTTTGCGTTTTAAAAACAGGGCCTTAAAAATTGTTGTTATATTTTAAGGGCAAATTCTACTATTAAAAAGTTTTTATTAACAACGCAAAACTTTTTTTTATCAATATTTTATTAAGATCTTAAATATTCCTTATTCAGTTTTAATAAAATTTAGCAGTGTTATTTGTAGCATTGGGCCACATCCTACTTTTACCGAAAATTATTTTTATATACCATTATCCGAAAGTCAGCTGATAACAGGGTTTTATGAGCACGAAGCATACATCCCACCCGATGTCGGATCGGATATCTGGTCAAACATAAATACTATAAATGAGCAAAGAATACCAATTCGTAGAACCCCACAAGTGAGATTTCAGCGTACCCTAAAAATTTTAGTACCTACCCTGACCAACAGATGGCGAAAGTAGTACGATGTCGCTTTGCTAATACGATTATTATCAAAAATTGATAGCAGTCGCTGACGAGCAGTCGGCCCGATCAGTTAGTGTGAGGATATACGCAAAATTTAATAAAAATAAAATATCTGATAAATGGATTTTGACATTAAATGTGAAATATGTTTGTTTTGTAATTCAAATTAAGAAGAAACCTAAAAAAACATTCGGATCTCGGTTTTCCTTTAAAATTAACGCGATGAGAAGAAAAAATCGTTTCTCGTAAAATTGGCGAATGTCGCTGTCAAAAACCCATCGATATATCCTATTCTAAAATCATAAATTTAATAATCTTATGGATACTGGTTCCATTTGTCGGGGATTATATTTTTATTAAATTTTGCGTATATCCTCACTCTAACTGATTGGGCCGACTGCTCGTCAGCGACTGCTATCAATTTCTGATGGTAATCCTATTAGCAAAGCGACTTCGTACTACTTTCGCCATCTGTTGGTCAGGACAGGTACTAAAAATTTTTAGGGTACGCTAAAATCTTACTTGTGGGGTTCTATGGATTGGTATTCTTTGAAATGAGTCAACCTTTAGATAATATTGTCCGATCGTCTGATTAAAATTATGATGTTTGCGGTCGCCCATAAGGGGTTATATACATTTAGAAGGCCGAAAAAAGCGAATTTTCCAGAATATTTTGAGAAAACTTTTAAACTTATTTATCTAAAAATTTTTACACATATTATGGTATCTTTTAACTGTATTTTAAGACTTAGTGTTAGTAAAAATATGTATTTGGTAAGGACCTACAGCTGATCTCCGGGAGATAATCTCAAGAAGACGTTTTGTGGTGATCACTCTATCTCTGAACTGGATCCTTTGATATTAAAAAACCAAACTGATTTCCTTAAAGTTATGTTAAATCTAGTAATTAATCAAAGGAATAAGCAAAATAAATTTTTTTGGCAAAAGGCCGGTTCTTCAAACAAAAAAGCGATTTTTACTAAAATTTCGGCCTTAAAATGTTAATAAAAAATAAATATTTGTTGGTGGAAATTTTTTTAAAGTAATTACTTAAAAATATATTTAAAAGCTTGTATTAAAATTTGAGACTTATCGGTTTAGCCGTTTTCAAGTAATGTTGGTCACCGATTTTAAAAACACCATTTTGAAAAAAAAAAACGCGTTTAAAGTTTGAATAGCACATAGGGGCACTCTAAAACGCCTTTTCAAATTTGCGTGTAACTTCGAAAATATTCACCGGAACGATATGAAATTTTCTGTGTGTATTCGTAAATATAGGTACATTAAGAAAACAAAATAATAAAAAAAAACAATTATTTGAAAAGTCTAACTGTTTATAACCCCTTAAGAAGCTAATTTAGCTTAAAATTGATTAAATTTATTCAGTCCAGTGGCATCTTAAGCGGTATTTAAATGATTATTTTAAGAAATGTACGCTACTGACTTTTGTGCAAATGTTATAAAATTTTATTAGGATTAGGCAAATTAAAATACAACTTTTTTAGCTTTTAAGGTTTTTGCTATCTTATTTGGTTTTGGAAAAAAAAAAACACTTAATTGCATACCCATGGACTCCACTAAAAACATAGCAAAAATTTTGTTGTACAAATAATTATTAAAAATTTATAACAACCACTCAGGTAAATATCATAAGTATTTAAACTAAATGTTTTTTTTTAATTGTTATTTTAAAAGTGTTTATAAAATTTCCTCCCTTATTTTTTTTGGTGGGCTAGAGATATAAAATTAAGTAAATTTTATTTCATATCTCGAAAACTGGGAAAAAAATCAAAAATTTAAAACGATTTATTTTCACTTACTTTGCAAAATTAAATATAAAACTTTTCTAAAAGTCAGTGGCATAACATATTTACAAAAAAAAAAAACAAATTTTTTAAAGTAAGTTTAACATTCTGTTTCTAAAAAATAATGCATTTTCTGACCCATAATTATGGGAATTTTCTGATGTAGAATCTGCCCTTAAATTTTTTAACAACATTATATAACACCCTGTATATTGCTTTTTAGTTTTTGCTGCATTGGAATATTTTATTACAAATAGCTATAAAAGCAAGCACCTTTACTTATATTGTATAAAATAGTACTATCAATAATGGTTGTCACATTTTTCTTTTAAAAACATGCAGTTTGTATAAGCCATAGTTACAAAGCAGATATGGGATTCATAATGCTATAATATTTTTTGATAAGCAACATTCCATTAAAAGTATGCAAAGTAAAGTATGAAGTTTCAATTTTAGATTTAAAGACAATTTTTGGTTTTTCTATAGTCAACTGATAACATAGTGCGGCCATAATAGCCGTGAGTCGTTTAAAATTGATTTATCTCTTCTGGTTTAACGTAAGTTCCAATAAATATGTCCTTTGTCTTTCATCATGCCGCAGGCTTATCGTAGATGGAGCAATCATCGCTTCGCCCCTGGTTGCCAGTTGTTTACAATTTCTGCATGTAAACTTTAATGTCCTTTGGCTCACATCTAATTAAGAGAAAGAAAATATACCATGAATCGAATATTTTTAACTTGACAAACGTTGCCGCAGGCAGTCACGCCGAAATGTTATTCGATATTTGTGTTTGATATTTTTCAATGTCCGATTTGTTTGGACAGTTTGTTTACATTTTCTGTGATTTATTGTGTGTTTCGTGGTTTTTTACCTTTAATTGACTTTGAATATTGGACTTTTATTAGTGATCACAGTGTATATATTAAATTTGTGCTTTTCAACAGATAATTTAAGGTAATATTGACATGGTTATCTGTAAGAAAAAATCTTTATAAAAACCAAAGTAAATGACATTTTTAATTAGGGTGTGTGTAATTATTGAACTAAACCCCAATATTTTATATTAATAGGGAAACAAAAACAAGTACCTAACATTAAGGGCAAAAATAGCACAGCTATATAATTTGAATTTGGCGGGCAAACGATAAAGTCGACTCACGCGCCATCTGCTGTTCACCTTCCTTGAAGACAGACAAGGAAGGCCCAGCAGCTATCTCTCTCTCCGGATAATTTATTTACATTTAATAGGTGCCCTTATCCCTTTAAATTTTAATAAAATATAATTTTTTAAGAAGGGATTATTAATGGTTTGTTCTGGTTAGATAATAAATAGTTTTCATAAATATAAAGACATGCGCGCCGAGAGGGGTTCAAGGGGATATAGTGGGTTTTTTAGGTAAAGTTCTTTTTAAACTTTTTGCACCCTCCTGGAAATCATCCTGCCGGCGCCCATGTATATAGGTAAGATAATTTTTGTTTAAATTACCCACACTTTACCATTCCTTAAAAACTTAGCTGTCTGTTCGAACAATTAGCAGTTCAAAAAACTGCCATTTCAGACAACTATCTGTTCGAATCAAAGGCGCATTTACATATTTGCTGACCGTAGGATATTAATTTTTGCCGCACCTATCTTTATCCTTTTTCTTTGAAAAATAATTTTAAAAACAAAAAAAAGGTTCTCATTTTCATTTGTACGTACAAAATGAAAATAATTGAATTCCACTAAATTATTTATAAGTACAAAATCTGCCGCCCCTAAAAAACATCTGCTGCCTCCTAAAAAATGCCGCCCTAGGCTTCAGCCTACTTAGCCTTCTGGCAAATGCGCCACTGACTCGAATAACTGTTTAATCCAAAAACTGTCCTTCAAAAAATTGTCATTTATTTAAAGTCCTACATTTAAAAATAATAATAAACGAAAATGATGAAAAGTGCCGTAGTATTTCACCATTGGCGTAGATAATATGGAGACATAGGACCCACACCAAATTTATACCAGATGCTTGGGCCCTTAAGAGAAACACTTTGGTAAAGATTTTTTTTTTAATATTTTGAAATTTGCGAAAAAAGTTAATTTTTGGACCACCCCCCGGCTCAGAAAGAATCTAAGTTTAAAAAAATGTTTTTTTTTATCTAAATTAGATTAAATCTTGTCGACAAATTTCAAATTTTGCTAAAATATCTACCGAATTAGAGGCATCTGAAAAATTTGCATAAAAAAATTAGGTAGTGAAAACATTTCTACTGGCTATAGGTTTTTTAAAAATACAATATTTTTTAAATTTGAAATTTGTTAATAACATTTTAATTTATTTACGAAAAAATATAAATTAGTGATTCTCTTCTTTAAAACCTAAATTTTCTCTGTGGCGGGAAAGGGAAGGTAATCCTAAAAATCAATTTTTTTCGCATATTCCAAAACTAATTTCATTTTTCACTAAAGTGTTTCTCTTTTAAGTCACTAACATCCGGTATAAATTTAGTGTAGGTATAATGTCCCATATTTTGGATATAGTCATTTTAAAATATTATCTACGCCATTGTGTTTTACATCATTTTTTGCCGGCGTTGTACATTTAATTTACTGGCATTGCCAACACTCTTTAATGGCAAGGCATTGGCAAAAAGGTATCAAAAAGACGCGAAAGTGGGCAATTGGCCGTTATTAGGCCACGTGTTGCAGATAAAGTGATGGCATCCGTCATTAATAAGTTATTGGCAAAAAATGCGTTTAAGATGATGGCATCCATCATTAATAAGTTATTGGCAAAAAGATAACAAAAAGACACGAAAGTGGGCAAATGCAGATACTCCCAAGCAGCAAGCTGACGTCTTATTGACGAAAATTGTCGCATATACTTTTTTTTAAAAGCTAAAATGATGCGATATTTTATTTGAAAATTAAAATAGGAAAAACTCCTTACTGCATGCAATTTCCTTGCAATGCAAAGTACCATCTCTCGGAACACTGTCCAACTTGGAGATGCAGATTTTTACACTAGCCGAAGATATTTCTTTCAAAGCTAAGTGAGATCACCTACCGCAGACCGCTCTCGAATTATTTTTGTCTAATGGGTACGGTTTAGACGATAAAAGCGAAGATATTGCAGAAACGTAGTAGTTTATTGTCCATTACGCCATCTATCGGTATGTCAAAAAACTATTAAATATATATAATATTTTTTATTAACACGTCTTTAAAACTTTTAATAAAGTTTTAAACAAAATGTTTACAGCTCCTAACAGTCTACTTGAATATCTTGCCTTCTCGACTAGCCATCACCAATTAATCACACAACACACACTTATTAGGTAATGAATACATTTAATTATGTCTATTAAAAAACTCTTTTCTTTAAAAAAGAAACTAAAAAGCTAGAAAACCACGTAGAAAACAAATGCACAAAGCGGTCACCTTCGGTCGAAATTAACGTAGCTAATTTTACCATCATTTTATTTTTTATTCGCTCCAAAATACATAATAAACATTTTGTTTGACCTAATTTTTATTTGCATGATTTTTAACAATAAAATGTTATGAAAAGGCCATTTCCTTTAAATTATGTAAAAAAACATAAAATAATGTTGTTTAGCTGCCATTATAAATAAAACAGATCAAAAAAATTGCTTTAATGTTAGTTAAATACCAATGTTAATAATATGGTTTAAAAAGTATGAATATGCGTTGAAGGTTTGCCTTCAAAAATCCAATATTTATTTGCCTGCAACAAAAACGCGTGCTTTTATTTAATCCAGGATTGGTATGCCGCCATTTTTGTATGCTTGCCGGCAATTCGCCTGCATGTAAAATTTATTGGCAATTAAGTGTTTATTTAGGGTTGACTTTTTAATGCGTATAAGATGTTGGCATAATATTGCCACCAATTGCCAATGCTTTACCATCAATGCCAATATGAAAAATGTACATTGCCGGCAAATAGTGTTTGCTGGGTAGTATTCTTCTCTTTTAGTTTCTAAAAAGATTTTACAACTTAAGTTAAATACAAAACTTAGCAATTTAATTTTTATTATCCAGTTATTTGAAATCTAATGTCTTAAAAGTTTGGTAAGTTTAAATAACTTAAAAGGAAAAAAAACCTTTTAAAAAATATTATATTGCAACATATTCAACTGTTTTTAAATTTATAGTTCCAATCGATAACATGTTTAATCCCCGTAATTTAAACGGCTTCGCATTTATTAACTCCTGGGTGATCATTTTACCAAATGTCCGCTTATTTGCATAAACGCCATGTATAAAGTGCAAATATTCAAGAGCTTTTCTTGGTAATTGATGCCTAATTTAAAAAATTATACCAAATTTCAGTAATAAGGAAAGGTTGTCAAAAGTATGGAATTTACTTTCAAATGCATATTTTAACACATCAAAAGGTAAAAAACATGGATATTTTTAACTGCTTTTTATTCATTAAAAAATATACAGACTGTCCACGGATAGGGTTAACTAACGAGAACTAACCAGAACTAATGGACCAAAAATTTTATTTTTCGAAAAAAGTCATTCTTTATCAAAATTTTTGCTTGTAAAAAAATAGGATTTACCAAGAGAAAATGTTGATTTTGTATACAGGGTTGGCAAAAACTTAAAAAAACATATGTGTTTTGTCAAGGGTAAACTACCGTATTATTTATATTATTTATTTTCTGGAACCCGCTTTAGAAAAAAACCTAATTTTTTTAGCTCATTTATAACTACAAACGCTACTAATGATTGTAGTAAAGTTTATTTTTTTGTAGTACCAATAATTACGCAGCTAACCTAATAAATGTTGTTCTAAGCCAGAAAAAAATAAAACTGCGTTAAAAATTTTGGAATACACTCAAAATTGATTGTAGTTTATTGTAGCGACGAAAAAAATCTTAATCCCATACAAGTCAAAAAATATTTAAACATAACATAGCCATGGGAAGACAAAACAATTGTTCAAAACTTTTTTTTATCTCATTTATAACTACAAACGCTACTAATGATTGTAGTAAAGTTTATTTTTTTGTAGTACCAATAATTACGCAGCTAACCTAATAAATGTTGTTCTAAGCCAGAAAAAAAAATAAAACTGCGTTAAAAATTTTGGAATACACTCAAAATTGATTGTAGTTTATTGTAGCGACGAAAAAAATCTTAATCCCATACAAGTCAAAAATATTTAAACATAACATAGCCATGGGAAGACAAAACAATTGTTCAAAACTTTTTTTATCTCATTTATAACTACAAACGCTACTAATGATTGTAGTAAAGTTATTTTTTGTAGTACCAATAATTACGCAGCTAACCTAATAAATGTTGTTCTAAGCCAGAAAAAAATAAAACTGCGTTAAAATTTTGGAATACACTCAAAATTGATTGTAGTTTATTGTAGCGACGAAAAAAAATCTTAATCCCATACAAGTCAAAAAAATATTTAAACAATAACATAGCCATGGGGAAGACAAAAACAATTGTTCAAAACTTTTTTTATCTCATTTATAACTACAAACGCTACTAATGATTGTAGTAAAGTTTATTTTTTGTAGTACCAATAATTACGCAGCTAACCTAATAAATGTTGTTCTAAGCCAATTTCAAAAATCTAAGTTTTTATCACTTTTGGCATCTCATAACATCCTAAAATTTAAAAAGTATACTTTTTCACCAGAAAAGATAAAATACTAATTAGTAATTTTGTTGTAGAAAAAGATACTTTTGATAACACTTTATGTGGTCCACTAAAATGGAGTGCTTTATCTTTATTAGAACGATAAAAAAAAACATTTCTTTAAAAGTCCTCGAAAAACAACAAAAATCCAGGGATATTTTTTAACTTGACTTAAACTAAAATGTTTTTTAGTTCGATATCTTTTAAAAATGTGGTATTTTACTTTTAAACCAGAGAACCCAGTGCCTGTTTTTTAGCACATTTAGTAATGACAATTTTCAACTGTTTGAAGATTTAGGAGAATTTAACAAAATATTAAAAAAGTACTTAGTACCACACAATTTGGATCAGCCTGTATATTATATATAAATTTAAAATATAATACAATATCACATCGCCATTATTAAATGTGACATAAAATATATAATTATTCTATAAGAACGAGGTTTGCAATATGTAGGAGTAAAAAGCATAGGTCACAGATATTTTGCCAAGTCAAGAAAGCTTAATTAAGGCGTTAACCGAATTTTACGATCAAGAAAATTTTATCCTGGGATTACTTTTAAAATTTGTTTTATTATTTTAATTTAAAAGTCTAGATTTTATTTATTTATCTTAAAATAAAAAACAATAAACACAATTATGAGCGGCATAAAAAAACTGATCAATTATATTTACCTTTACCTAAAACTTAAGGTTAAAGGTCTGCTCACACATAACCGCACCAAGGCGGCACCGAGCCCGGATTCAATTATTTATTATAAAGGAAAGGGGGCAGGGGGCAGATTAATTCAGAAAAATTCAAAAGCACTTTTCATTACGTCAAAAATATAAAAAGCCTTTTTGTCAAGCTAGGTCGAGTGTAGATTTTTCGGATTTTCTTACTTATCTCTATTCCTTTTTATCTTAACTTTAAGTGTAGTAGAGGTAAAACTGTGAAGGTTTATTTTACGTGTAATTTAAGGCGTATTATACCAGACTTGCATTACTGCAATGTTATTAAATACAAAACTTTTGCACCACCTCCCCTACATTTTACCAGGAAGACGCACGGTTGCGGGCTCGTTGCAAGTTATGTGTAGCCCAATCTTAAACCATGGGTTGATACGACATTGTAAAAGAAGCTGAAAACGAAATACATATTTAAAGTATATAGATAAAATTACAGAACTATTGATACGTATGTTTTGTTTTTTAAAAATAATGGTAAAAATTGGTAATTGGTAAATGGTAAAATTAAAACTTTAAAACTGACTGATTAATATTACTTTAAATTTATTTATATTAATATATCAAAGGTTATATTCAGTATTAACTGGCTGCAAAAATGGGTAATAAACGACTCTTTATGCATGTGTTACATACTTAATTTTTTCAACGACCGTACAAAAATTTCCCAAATTACCATTTTATACCATTATATTTGCACCAGACACCCACGGTACGTTAGTATTTAGGTTTTTAGCCTTCGTGGATTGTCCAAAAATAATAATAAAAAAACAACCATTATATTGCAACAAAAATTAAAAACCTTCTTATTTTTTAAGAGACAATTGTCCTTTTCATAACTATTCATTTATTATTTAATTTTAGAAAATTGTATGTACTTTTTTGTTGTAGAAATAATAGTAAAGTTAAAGTACATATTCTTTTTTAATTTTTAGTCATCAAAATTCATTATTACTATAAATGTTTATTAATTTTTATGAAATTAATTTTCAAAGTGTCAAATTTTAAAACTAGTGACACATGAACTAAAAGATATAATGACAAAATCAAAGATATATTGACTGTTTGGTTTAGTTGATGTCGCGTTTACTGTTACATTGCATAAATTAATATTTAAGTGTATTGTAGTAGGCTTTAAAACAAAACACTAAATCAAATGTGAATAAATGCTTTAAAGTGCTAAAAAAAGTAACTTCTTTTAACACTTCATGTAATGTACTAGAATGGAGTACTTTATCTTCATGACAACGATTACTTAAGGAAAAATAAATTATTAATAAATTATTTAATAAAATAATTAAAATTTCGGAAAAACTCACATAAATAATAAGATTGCAACTCATGCAAGGTTCAAGGGTTTCCGGTCGAAATTATTTTAATATGGTAGGGGAGCCCAAGAGGGGATTTCTAAAGTTACTACAGCGCGTCAGAAAATATACCCGAGGATACTTTGTACCCGAATAAATAACACCACCATATATGAGTCCCGTATACAGGGGCGATCATAAGAAACAAAAATATATCCATCAGAAATTGTCATGCGCGTCAGATTAAGATAGGGTGAGTTAATTGCATGCTAAAGAGTGGATATTCCACTAATTTAATAATTTGAGAGTGACGTAAAGAAAGCGGAGGCCTAAAAAGTTGAAAAAAAACGTCATTTTGACATGCTTGAGCGACGCTATTTTGTTTTTATTTTGAAGAAAATAATTCAAGGATAACGAACAATTTATAACTTAATACGATTAGACCGATTTACACAAGCCGAAATAATAAAAATATTTTTTTACACACTAAAAAGTCTATAGCCGCTTAATGCCCCGATGAAAAGGTATAATTATATAACATTTTTTTCTTCTTATCATCTAAGCATTGTAACCCAATAGGTTTTTATGACGCTTGAGTAATTGCAAATTTAGTATCTTGGACTCCCCTACTATTATATTCTAATCATAAAATAAGTTCTCAACGAGGCTGCCAGACGTGAACTGATCCCCCGCCTCAAAAATTTAAAAAACTTTCTTTCATTAAAATGTGTTTTCAGGTTTGGATGGCCACATTTTCAAAACTATTAAAAATTAACATATAAAATGTGGTATTTTGTTAAAGCTTTTTTAAATATAATTAGTGGAAATAGTTTCTTACTGTCAAAGTTTTTACGAAATTAAAAATCTCATTTTATGGGCAGTTAAATAAAGACACCCTGCTACGTCACTGGCCAGGAAAAATCATAGTAAATAGTCGAGGTGGGGTCCGACGAAAGACGGAAGAGGTGAGCCGGCAGCCCCTGTTTTCGTTCTGCTCAAAATAACGCGCTCGTTGCAGCGGTGAATTGTCAGGGAGTTCATAGTAGATTGGTGGAGGGGATTAAATGAACCTATTTGCTAAGGACGTCGCGTCGGTTTGGTTTTCCATATTGGTATGTTTAGTTAAATTACTACTATAGAGAATCTATAGATATTGGTTACCTGGGCTATTATGTTGGAGACAATTATTAAGTAGATGGTGTAGTTTATGAACCTGGATTTATAAAGGGCATGAGGCTTATGCTCAGTTAATTATTTGAGATTAATTTGTTAATTTTAGTATGTTCAATTTTTTTAATTGATTACAAAAATATCTTTAAAAATAGTATATTTGCTGACAAGTGTACTTTTCTGCACGCGATTGCAGTTGACCAAACGACGCGTAGCGGTGTTCGGTCAAGCAGTCAAGCTTTGAAAAGGCATTCTCGACACGTGTTTGGAGCGCTATTTTTTTTTACGAGTAAGGAAAACATAAAATACAAAAGTTAATTATTATTTTTTTATTTTAACACAATGCTACCTAATAGCCTACTTGTTCTTATTACTATTGTTCGTAAATGTACAATTCGTGGCATTTTGCAAGTTAATAGCGGATTAAGGATGTTTTCTTGTTGTGAAAAATATTGGTGTCTGCAGAATGTGTTTCTTTCACCTTTTGAGTTGGTTTGAGCAAAAGCAACTTTTTTTGTACGACAGAGCGTAAAATATTTATAAAACAATGATAAAATTAAATATTGCCCCATCTTTTTAGGTAAAACAACAATTTATTTAATTAAACATATGTTAAAAGTATACTGATTAAAATTTGAAACATTAAAAGCGGAGCTCGGGCAAAAACTTTCAGCCGCGGGCGTAAAAGTGCTATTTTACGACCTTGGTACAAAAATAACTATTTAACATAAGTGCTATGATAATCCTTTATTGCGACTTGCTAATATTTGATTTAAAATTTTTATACTTTTTGCACTAGTGCAGAAAAGTGAGATTTTAAAACTGAAATGCGTGTGGAAAAGTGAACTTTTTCGCACGCAAGGAGAGAAAAAGATTAGAAAATACTTTAGGAATACTTTACTGTTGTATTTTACATGTTTTTCGCAAAGCACTTTTTTGAATTTTATTTAAAAAAATTAATAATAATAATATCCACAGTAAGAAAGAATAAATAGTTTTTAAAAGTTTTTGTGAAACATTGCAGATAAATAACCAGGTCGATAGCGATTACAATATTTTAAGGGTTAAATTTTTTAAAGGATAAAATATGTTTGAAAATTAAATAAAAATATTTTACGGACCTATTTTTGGGGTTAAAATAAATGCATAACAAAATTAATAATAAAAATTTAAAGCAGATTGAAATAAAATAAATGAATTTAAAAATTAAAAAAATAGTTTTAACAGTTTTCTGATAGACTCTGTATAATCTGGTATTTAGGTTTTAAAGTACCGCCATATTGTAGTAGGAGAAAAGGGTATTGTATTTATATTCTAGAGTTATAGAGTATTTGTCGGGAGTGTTAACGTAATGTGCCACAAAACCCCCTTTTAATTTTTTTTTCCTCAAGATGATGCCAAACATCCATCTTGAAATTTTTATCTGTCAATTTTACTCCAAAATATAAGTAGTATTTATTCATCAATTTTACTTCGCAAAGTTTTAACTTTTTAAATTGATACGTTCCAAAAAATTAAAGGGGTTGGGGAACATAAAAGAAATACACTGTTTACAAATTTGTTTGGTCTAATGCCTTGAAAAATAAAATTCTGATGATTCATTCAGCTGAAAACAATATGCGTAATTCTACCGTACATTTGTTATTATAATTTATTTATTTCAAACTCAACTCCAACGACATGATCCCATACCAAAAGCGGCCATATAACCCTCGCGCCAAGGAAACCGAAAATATAAATATTAATAGTTCTGACACCTTTAAACAAATTGCTGTGTATTTTGCATCCAATAAGTGCAGATCTAATGAATATTCTCGCCCTCGTGCTTGGTTAATATATTTGCGATGTTCTTTGATTTACGATCTACGCAAGGCTAAGAACGAGGTCAGACTCTATTTCTGCTATCTTCAAACTTTTTAAAAATAAAGGTGCATTTCTTCCCAGATACAGGGTGTTTTTTAACGGTTTTTTTTAAATTAATACCTACAGTGAGGTCCATCGCCCCCTCTAACTTCTGAACCGTTTGGCATATTTTCATGAAACTTGAAACAATATTTTATCAACAAGGTCTGCAATTTTTCATATCAATGACAGTTGTAAATGTCAATATGACAGCTGGGTGCCATATTGCAAAAAAATTAAAAGGATTAAAAGGTCTCTTGTGGCACATCATTTTAAAGCTCCTGACAGGTACTTTACAACCCTAGAATATAAATTGAAGATATGTTCTGTAGTTCGGCGGATTCATTTAATGAATGGTAATTATTTGGGTACACGCCAAAAATTAAATTTAAAGTACTAAAAAGCAAAAAAATTAAAACAAGTAAAAAGATAATTAAAAATCGACGTTTCAGTGGCAAATCTGCCACCGTTGTCAAGATAAATTGAATACAAATATTAAAAATAAAAAACTATTTTTAATGTTTTAAATTTTAATTTTTTGTCTTTTTTAGGATATTCTAAAATATCTTTGACATTAAATGTCAAATATGTTTGTTTGGTTATAGTGTCATAGTGACATAGATAACTAATTGCTGGTGTATTTATTGTTTATATTACAGAAAAGGTGAATAGTTAGTTAATTTTTAGTCTTCCTGAAGATACTTCAGTATCAAGCAAAGGCAACCAAGTGTTATTTAAATTAACTGAAATTGATGCTACACAATTATCTTTATTTATTAATATATACGCACTTTCTTTGATTTTGCGCTTTTTAGAACACGTTTCCTTTGCTAAAATGCTTGAAGCATCCCAGTTTATTCTATGATTGTTATTAAATGCCTGTTTGCAGATTTTTAATTTATAAAATTCTGTGTTTTTAATGTACGATCTGTGTTCTTTTATGCGTTTGGCTAATGGTCTACAAGTTTCACCTATATAAAATTTATTGCATTTGTAAGTTATTTTATAAATGACATTTTTTGTATTTTCATTTAAGTTGTATGGTTTTGTTTTGTTTTTTTTTTAACTCAAATCACCCAATAATGGTTAAAAAGGGAGTTGTAAAGAGTATATTTAATTAATATTCATTATACAGGGTGTTCCATTTAAAAAATAATAATACTTTTTCTTTTACCCTGCACATCTTAAAAGATAAAAAAAAGAAAATTTGCAATTTTAAAAGAAAAATTTAGCTGTGTAAATATTTAAAATTTTATTAAAAATAACAATAATGTAATTTATCTCTAATATTTTTATGAACAATGTAATAAAATATATTTTTTTTATCTTGGGTTTTACCTTTAAGTACCCATAGTATTTAAAAGATTATGAATGTCTAGGACTTATAATAAACATTAAATAATAAGTTTTGTGGTTGACTTGATTTAAAATTTATTGATTTTATAGTAAAAAATATCTTAATTGATGGGCGACCTTGTTCACCCTAGGTGGGTGGCCTCATCCAACCTATCGGGCATCTCCGCCCATTAAAAGTTAAGTAGTTTTTATTAAAAACATTACTATTTAAAAATTAAGCAACATAATATAAACAATAGATTTAAGCAATAAGCGTAGTTTTTAGTAGAGAGCTATATGTTACTAACCCTTGACAATATTTCGCTTAGGGGAGGGGTTTCCATCTCCTACATTACATGAGATATCTTAATATTACACAGGGTCATTTTTAAGTTGGTACTGTTTTTCAATATTGTATTGAACGGAAACCAGGAACTTGTAGCAACACATACGGGGAAAGATCTTCATAGACTATACTCTAAAGGATAAATATTTCTTTAGTTTCTTAAACCTCAAAGGATGATGCCAATCCTTGAGAGGTTTTTTTCTACGTTTTACATCTTTAATCGTCACTGAGATCGTGAAATAGCTCACAGGTTAGGTGCTGTTTTAGATCTTTTATATTCATTTGTGAAGTGGAAATCGTCTCGTCCGTCGATCTTCTGATGAAAAATATTCTGATAGCACCTCCTTTACCCATGGCATACCATAATGTTGAAAATAAAACAATATATTATTTTTTTTTACGCTGCTTTAAGAACTTAATCAATTTAATGTCACTAAAGATAATCTCATGGTTAGGTATTTTACAAACTCCTAGGTCTTTCTAAATAAATGATATTGCTGTCGTCCTGTATACAACAAAAATCGTTAATATTACAAATTTATTGATCTATAAAATGTTTATACATGAATCTTCAAAATGACAAATTGAATTTAATATATCTAAAGATCACTACCTCTGTCAAGTGTCAAGATGATCTTTCAGATAGACACCTTACAGCTTCCTCATGATACTGTTTCTCGAAATTGAAAACCATAACAATAGAGCAGACTGAATGCATCAGTGATTAAAAATGATATATTCTTATCACAATTTTATGATATATGAAGTTGGGTCGATTGTTTAACTAAAATATAATCATGATTCTTAGAACTTTTAATTTTATTTTACAACAATAAATACATTTTTATCTTTAGGATAGCCAAGAAAGCCTAGTACTACCCCTGAACTATCTCCAATAAAGTTTACCTATGGCTTAGCTTGATTAATCTAACAAAAAGTTTTATCTTATTGTGACAATGGCTGTCACTGCAGAACTTTAAAAATATCACCAATAAACCACAATTAAAAAAAAATCAAAAATAAATAATATTAACTTTACATATTTTACACTCTATTTTAGTGTAAGAGAAATTAAGAGGTTTCTTGCTTATGTGACTGTTAAAGTCTCTATATTAAAATAAACAGTTTATTACTATACAGGGTGGTGCATCGTCAATCTGGCCATGTAAATTTTGAAACCTTTAAATATTGGCTTCTCCATTGATTTTACAACAAAATTGTGTTGGGCTATTTTCAAGATGTTGATAAAATAAACTCACACACTAAATTTTGTTATTTTCTGATAAGCCAATGAAATTATATATAAGAAAAACTATTTGTAAATTAAAAAAATGACAAGATACGGTATACATATGTATCAGGTATGAAACAATTTTAAAAATAATTTCACGTAATGTAACTTTTATTAAGCATATTAAAAAATAACGAAATTATTGTGTAAGCTTATACAGTGGGTCCACGGATGGACTTAACTATAATTATTTTTTTTTATATTTTAATGATACTGTTTCATCAAGAGTGAAAACCATAACAATAGAGCAGACTGAATGCATCAGTGATTAAAAATGATATATTCTTATCACAATTTTATGATATATGAAGTTGGGTCGATTGTTTAACTAAAATATAGTCATGATTCTTAGAACTTTTAATTTTATTTTACAACAATAAATACACTTTTATCTTTAGGATAGCCAAGAAAGCCTAGTACTACCCTGAACTATCTCCAATAAAGTTTACCCATGGCTTAGCTTGATTAATCTAACAAAAGTTTTATCTTATTGTGACAATGGCTGTCACTGCAGAACTTTAAAAATATCACCAATAAACCACAATAAAAAAAAACAAAAATAAATAATATTAACTTTACATATTTTAAACTCTATTTTAGTGAAAGAAAAATTAAGAGGTTTCTTGCTTATGTGACTGTTAAAGTCTCTATATTAAAATAAACAGTTTATTACTATACAGGGTGGTGCATCGTCAATCTGGCCATGTAAATTTTGAAACCTTTAAATATTGGCTTCTCTATTGATTTTACAACAAAATTGTGTTGGGCTATTTTCAAGATGTTGATAAAATAAGCTTACACACTAAATTTTGTTATTTTCTAATAAGCCAATGAAATATATATATAAGAAAAACTATTTGTAAATTTAAAAAAAATGACAAGATACGGTATATAATCAGATATGTAGCAACAATTTTAAAAATAATTTCTGTAATGTAACTTTTAATAAGCATATTAGAAAATAACGAAATTATTGTGTAAGCTTATACAGTGGGTCCACGGATGGACTTAACTATAATTATTGTTTTTTTTATATTTTATGATACTGTTTCTCGAAATTGAAAACCATAACAATAGAGCAGACTGAATGCATCAGTGATTAAAAATGATATATTCTTATCACAATTTTATGATATATGAAGTTGGGTCGATTGTTTAACTAAAATATAGTCATGATTCTTAGAACTTTTTAATTTTATTTTACAACAATAAATATAATTTTATCTTTAGGATAGCCAAGAAAGCCTAGTACTACCCTGAACTATCTCCAATAAAGTTTACTTATGGTTTAGCTTGATTAATCTAACAAAAGATTTATCTTAATATGACAAAGGCTGACAATTAAAAAAAAAACAAAAATAAATAATATTAACTTTACATTTTTAAACTCTATTTTAGTGTAAGAATTAAGAGGTTTCTTGCTTATGTGACTGTTAAAGTCTCAATCTGGTCATGTAAATATTTCTTGTTGATTTTACAACAAAATTGTGTTGGGGTATTTCAAGATGTTGATAAAATTAGCTCACACACTAAATTTTGTTATTTTCTAATAAGCCAATTGGATTCCAAATTTTAAATTTTAAAGTTACCTGAAAGTGGGTTGGGTTTTTAATTTATATCTCGGTAAGTCAGTCAGTCAGTGGAAAATTGACGAATTTTGGACCTTCATATCTTTATAACCGTTTGAGCTATCTTAATGAGTTTTGAGCCCTTAAATGTCCTTATGGATATAATAAGACACACATAGTTTCATGTGTTTACGTTAAAAAGGTTTTTAAGTTATGAAGGGGTCAAAAGGGGCACCAAGTGGTTGGTGTAATATTACCCTCCGCGCGCTTGAACTTGGGTTGACACGGTACCGCGAAACCGGGTTTTCTTAAAGTGAACTTGTTCTTGATGAGCTTTATTATTATTTTACCGAAACGGTTAACATAGAACACCATTACAAGCAAAATCACGAACTCATTTAGCAATTACAATCACAATGATTCTCAGTGCGAAATTTCGCAATTTCACGACAAATTAGATTAGTTCCCGTCAACAAAGGGTAATAATTACGAAGCCCACAGGTCAGTTTTATTATTGAAAGTGATTTAATTACACCATTATGCGCTGTTATGATTTACTGTTCACTTACATTTACCAGACTGATGTAATAAAAAAATCTTTAGACTCTTTGGGCGACCTGATGCTCAAGAAACATAACATAAAATAATATTTTTGTGGGTAAAAATCTGGATGGAAAAATAGGCATCCTTTAAAAAATATTACTGAAGACGAAGAATACCAGTTTTTTAATTTTATTTAGGTATAAAAATATCCACCTAGAAAAAAAAATTCAATATAAGTTTTTACAGTAAGAGTTCGGTCTATACACAACGTTAGTTAAGATTATTTTTTCGACCGTTAAAAAAATGCTGTTTTTTAAATCGTTAACATGAGTTTAAGTTTTCCATTCTAATTCACTACATAAAGTGGTAAAAAGTAACTTCTTTTAACACTTCCAAGCTTTTTTACACTTTAAATTATAGTTTTGTTTGAATGCCTACTACAATGAACTTAAATATCAATTTATGCAGTGTAACAGTAAACGCGACATCAACTGAATCAAACCGTCAAGTTAACTTTGAAAAAAAATATATTTTTTAATATTTAACACACCGTACTTCAAAAACTAAGACGTTTAGGACATGTGTTTATGATTTTTTCCCCATTTTCTGTTGTAGAATCGCCCCGTCAAGTTTGTCGATTGAGTTACTGGACACCCTGTATATATGTAGGTAATTTGATTGAAATTGATGAAAACTTTGATGTCTATTGGTGCCTAAAGGGTAAGGTTTATCGAGTTTAATAAAGAGTACCTATTTTTTAAGTTTTTGATTGTCTATAAAATGGCGCCCACAGCTTTGCGATATCTGTCAAAATAAAAAGTTATGATGTAAATATATTTTAAGTTTTAGGTAAAGTGCCCTCTGGCAATATTTAAAAAAGTACTTTTGTCTTAAAATTTTAGAATTTGCAAAGCTCCATTTTTATGCCAAATATCAACTGGAATGATTAAAAAATACATGCAATATGACCAAAATAAAAATTGAACTTTGACGGCTTGCAACTCGAAAACGAATAACAGGTGTGGGAAAATCTTTATTCGTGCCCTTTGCAATTCCCCAGGCGGAAAGAGAGTATTTCTGAATATACTGAATCCCATAAGTTCGACTGAAACAGACGATGCGACGTTGTCGATGTGCACAAATTTTTTCCCCTGTTCTCTTTGCTTACATCCAAACGTACTCCCCTATTAGGACACTGGCGCCGACAGTTTTCGCTTTGCGTATCAAGAACTTGCAGCCTTCGGGTATTGAACAGTGTTGCCAGAGACTTTTTCGGGATTTTTAATGACAAGGTAAAACAGGATTTTTAACGATTTGGAAGGTAGTATACTCTGATAGCCATATAACGTCCTTAACGTTGAATATGGCTATATTTTGAGTTATTAGGAATGGTGGTAAAAAACATTTTTAAAGGTACGTTTTGATCTTACTTTTTTATTGCATGATATTTACGTCAGATAAAAATTCTGGCTAGTGTAAACAATCAAAAATTTATATCAGACAACATTTTTGACCGTGTACATTAGCTAGAATTTCTATCTGACATAAATATCATGCAATTAATGTCAGTTGTAAACAAACCATTACTTTAACTTACTTTTTACTTAAAATTCTCGATTTTTACGTAAACCTTTTTTTGGTTCTCAATTTCTTTGGCGTAGAAAATACATTTATTGACAATTAAAAGGCGGCCCTCAAATGTGGCTTTAAATCACAGAATTTTTTCTGTATCCCAAAACAAAAGTGATTTTTGGAACCACGCGGGGGATTTTTATCGTAACCCACCTGGCCACACTGATGGTATTCAATTCAGTAGCATGGTAGACATGCATGGGGAGTGCAACTCCTGGTTAATTTTTTGGTGCATTTTTTACGTAAATATTAAATATTTGAGTATCCTAAAAAAATAATAATTTAAATGCATTAAATCCTGAAAAGTTAGAAGCATAATTCTTTTTGCCATTTGGGTTTTAACAAAAAAAAGAAAAGAAGTAAATTTAAATAAAATATTCTCTAAAAAATAAAAAGAACATAAAAGTATTTCTAACGGAAATGTTTATACATTGTGGAAAATCTTTTTAAAATCTGATGTTATTATGGTTCTGAAAGAGACCACAATTTTTAGCAAGACAATATTTCAATCTGTTATTAAATTCGGTTCTCTTTGGTTTTCAAGCATTTGAGATGATATGCTACCGGGTGGTGCAAGGCACCAGGGCGCAATACTGCAGGTCGGAATTTTTAAAAAAGGCGGAAATGCAGCAGTACCACAGACTTGTCGTTTCTTATTTAATGGAGGTGCAAGTGGCACCTCATCATTACACATGCACTTCCTACAATTTCGTTAACAGCCGATGGTATTTATAATAATTTCAAAAATTGTACTTTCCGATGGTACAACTTTTTGAAATAATGCAAACCTCCTAATTATTTCTTCTGCTAAATTACCAGCATAGTACTACTTAATAATTTGTACTTTTTGTCAACGATATGGACCAAAACTTCTAAATTAAGCAGCATCAGCAGCAGCTTGCAACACAGCAAACGACTTGCCAGTAAAAATAAATTTTAAAGGATTCTAGTCGACTCGACTCCGAAAAAATCTGTCCCCAAACCTAGTTCAAAAGCCCTAAATTGATATTTTTATTTTTCCTGAAAGTCCTTAAATTTTAAAAATTAAATATAAATTATACAATTACATTCTAAAATCACCAAAAATAAAGTAAAAAAGGTTTAATAACATTTTTATTACTATTATTATTTTAATTTTACTCCGAAAGTTAAGGCAAGTCGGCAACCCTTGTACTCGACATCCACGTACCGCAGAGGCTCTCGTCTGGATTTCGTCTCCTGCTACGGCACGAAAGAGTGGGGCTGTAATTACGGTGGGCGGAAACATATTGGCGAAGAGAAGAGAGATTATTAAATCACATGAGTTCGACTGAAACAGAATGAGGTGTTTCCCCGCCCGTTCCCCTTGCTTTCTTCCCCACCACTGCGCCAACGCGCTCGCTTTGTTTATGGCTGATCCATGTGGCTGATCGAGCTCGAGCACGCAGTTGCTTCTTTGCACGCATGGAGGGTGTTACTGCTTCACATATTTTGATAATTTTTTTACGTAAATATTAAATATTTTGGTATTTGATGAATTTATTGCTTTAAATGCATCAAATACTGCCATTTTTAAGAGCTTTATTTTGCCGTTTGGGGCTAAACAAAATTAAAAGCAATTCCGAAAGAAAGAATAAACAAATAATTTTAAAAATAAAAATGTAATTCTAAAAAAATTAAAGAACATAAAAGTATTTGTAAAAATTTCTTATAAAAACTTTAATACTTTTTAAAATATTAGTTTATAAGGTTCTCAAAGAGACCACCATTTTGTGCAAGACAATATCCCAACCTGTCATGAGGCCGGACAACTATCCTGTTGATACTGCAAATATCTTCAAAATTGACATTGAGAGCCTGAACAGCTGGAATAACCTGATTTCTCAAAAAGATTCAAGTATTTGTTGGCATTTAAATTTCCCTCAATAAAAAAAGGGCCAATGATATTATCGCCCAAAATGCCAGCCCACACGTTGACCTTTTGAGGGTATTGTGTTCTGAGAGGGATAGTGATAGTGCTTGTTTTCTAACGAGTAACCTACAGCGATAGAAGGGTTGTGATGACCATGCAAGGAAAATGATGATTCATCAGTAAAGAGAATATTTTTGATAAATGTGTCATTAGCATTGGCCCTCTCCATCATATCCTCACAAAACACCATACGGTTTTCATAGTCTTCAGGAAAAACCTCTTGACTAGATTGCAATTTATAGCAATGGTATTTGTTTCGTTTCAGAATATTCCTAACTGTTCGGGCTTCAATATCAAGTTCTTCAGAAATTTTGGTACTATTATAAGGAAAATTAATTTCGGCTAAACTGCAAACAGCAGTCTCACGGACTTGCCGTTCCTCGGTTAATGGAGGTGCAGGCGGCACCTCATCATTACACATGCATTTCCTACAATTTTGTAAACAGCCGCTGGTTTCAAACTTACTTATAATTTTTAAAATTGTACTTTTAACAGGCACAGGACCTCCTTCAAATAAAAATGCAAATCTCCCGATTATTTCTTCTTGCTGAATTACCGGCATAGTACCACTTAATAATTTGAACTCTTTGTTCAACGGTATAAACCAACATTTTAAAAAGAAAGCGCCGTAGTTTGTAGTTTGCGGTACCCCAAACAGCTTGCAAATGAACTCTCTCCAAATACTCGGGCCCGGCGACGACGGCACGTTGATGTGCCCCACTACTGCAGGAAAGTGGGCGTATACATACATATGGCATCATTGCATTTGAAAAATCGGGGAATATCTTATTTTCCGTTACTTTCTATCTTGAGGCAAGATCGCTTTCTCTTTTTCCACTTGTTAATCCCAATGGTTCGATAACGATTTTCCAGACCTCAAGTAGAATCACCCCTTAAGTTTCGTGATCGATTATTGGATCACCCTGTATAAACTGTTCTCTATTTTAAATTTATATGTATATATTTTTAAAAAATATATATTTTTTTCCACGTGTAATACAAAATTAGTTTCCAGCATATGCAAATAATTATAGAAAATAGACTACCTTACTCTCATATTTTAAAACGTCTGCCATAAAGCATGAGTTAGAAAAACACTTAGAATGTTTACGAGCTACACTTCTTAAGGGTTATAATAAAATGTCTTATCATTTTAACAGCTTGAAGTTGTATAGTATTGGTATTGGTTCTGGGTTCTTAGTTCTCTGCTTGCATATAGTTGTCTTGGTTTTAAAAGAGTTAAACTTTGCAAAATGTGAATTAAATAGTTTAAACAAATTTACACCAGGTATTACAAGATGTTATTAACCCCCAATTTGGTATTAAGTTTTTAAAAAATATAATACAAATTTTGCAGTATAATAAAGCTTATATTGGCATTTTTATTTTATTACCTCAAAATTACTTGGGGTTTAACCGGAACCTAACTTTTTTAAATACAAGAGCTTGTTTATTTTATTTTTTTCTATATTTGTCTTTATGTGAAAGCTAGATGGTATAGCAGACGGCTGTGACGAAGCTTGTGCTATCCATGACAATAACACTGTTGTTTGGAATATTTTTTAAAAGCATATTCTTGAAACCAGTTTTCAAAAGTTCTGCGTTCGTGATCCTGCTGAGAATCCCATTGCTTTCGTAGATAACAGCGTAATAGTTTGGACAACTGTCCCTGAACCAGCGTGTATTATGGTAATGCGTTTTCCTTTATTTGAAGGTGCTTTCGTCTGACAGTTTTGACTCGGAATCCACCTCATCCTTGGATACTGTGTCGTGTGTATCGAACCATGTTTCCATCAGGTAAATTATGATCTGTTTTCAACCTATATCTTTTAATTTCTTGAAGGTAATTAAATCTCCAACTGCGTAATCTGTGCGATTCCATTACTACTTGTCTCGGGAATCTATTTTTAGCGTATTTCAATCCCATTTTACAAACAACTCTATGGAGGGTGGCACGGCTAATATTTATATTATGTCGTTCCTCTTCTAGCTTCGTTTTCAGTTTATCCAAGGTGGTAGAACAACTCCGCTTTCATAAAGACAATATATTTTCCTTCTTATTAGGTCTTGATCATCATTGTCTATACGGTGAGATCGAAAATCACTACGCATGACCACAAGTTATTTACCAAAACAAATAAAAAGTTAACATTTTCACAGAAAAATAAGAAAAATTGAAAACTTTGCATCACTAGGGTGATATATACTCTTTCTCTTACTGGGTGATACCTTACCGTTTTTTGGCAAATGTTATTTAAAACAATTCTACCTAGTAGCTTTATATCATTTTAGAATTAAAAAGGTCCTAATTTAAAAAATATTGCATGGCTTTTTCAATGTAAATCTACTTAATGCCCAGAACTCCAAATTTATTTAAACACAATGACAGCATGATAGCTTTATATTATATTTTTGCAACACTAGTGTTGTAAAGTACTTTGCAAACACTAGTGTGATATAAGGCATTTTCTATGCATGAAAACAG
>JACEGR010006819.1:0-56421 GCA_014170235.1 Listronotus bonariensis | reverse complement strand
TTTAAAAATAAATAACAGCTTACACTTATTTTTTAATTTTAGACCATAATTGATGTTTTAAATCTTGAAATTGAATTTCGCAGAATGGGTCATGATCTAAACTTTATAACCAAAGAATAAACTGAGCCCTAAGATTATAATTCATTTTCATTTTACAGCAAAATCTGAATTTTAAGGATCCCTATTCATTCCTCGATTCCTCAAGTCTTTTCACTTAACAATTAATCAAAAACTGAATATTTTTAATTGGCTATAGTTGCGTTTATACTTAAAAACGTGTCCAAAATCAGTATGTGTTCGTAAAAAAACAGTTGATTTAAGAAACAACAGTAATAAACCTTGTATGAAACTGTTACCAAAACTATTATTGAAATTTAAATTTTGAAGGTATCAATTCCCTACGTGGTTTTCTAGTATTTTGTTTTAAAAGAAATATTTTTTTAAAAGTTATGGTTATATACTAATTTTGGACACTGTTTTAAGTATAAAAATAGTGGTGCTAATCCAAAAATTCAGTTTTTATTTAACTAATAAGTAAACAAACTTGCAGAACCGAAGAGTAAAAGCGGGTGCTGGACGGGGCCAAAATATAAAATAAAAACTAAAACTAGATTTTGTAAAAGTCTATATCATAGCCCACTATGCGTAATTCAATTTTAAAATTTAAAACATCAATTTATGGTCTAAAATTAAAAAATAACTATAGGGTATTAGTTTTTACTTTTGTTGTAAGTTATAAGACTCTTGAAATACGAGGGGTTTCACAAAATGAAAAAAAAACTGAATTTTGCCTTGTATCTCAAAAACTAAGAGGGTCATGAAAAATCTTTTAGTATCATCTTTCGTTTATCTCTCTCTAATAATAACCGATATACCCTGCATTTAAACGAAATCCGGACACCCTGTATAATAAGTAATAATTATTATTACTTAAATAATTTTTAAAGGACTTTCAATTTTACAAAATCACACATTAAGTATTTTAAAAATAATATATAGGGTGTTTCCTACTTGCGGTAAGAAAATTTAAGGGCTAATTCTAAACCATATAAAAAGTTCATATAATCATAGGTCCTTAAATGGGTTTTTCTCGAGATACAGGGTTATACAAAGTATCTGACTGCCTTTAAAGACAGTTAAAAGAAAACATCCTGGTTATCTATGTTATCCATCACGACCCTCTTTTCAGACCAGTTTTGCCTGCCTTATAGGAACTTGTCCATGAGGCTATAACGAGTCGTTGTAAATAATATAGAAATAGATAACGCCTAAATTCTATCTACTTATTAGACAACTTCTATTGTCCATCGGTAGGATATGAAATCCTGCCGTTGAGGCCCTACTGAAATTGCATTCAGTAAATTCGAGCATCAATTTTAGCGCAGTGGCTATGTATGTTATACAGCACAAGGAACAATTTCCCTACTGTCTTGGTGTATTACACAAAGTATTTTACTCTCTTTAAAGACAGTTGAAAGAAAACAACCTGTTTTTTTGTGTTATCCACCACGACTCTCTCCCCAGACAAAAACACTTTTTAGTATAAATTCTTTTAACAAGATATAAACGTTATTTATTTAGGTATTTTTACATATTTGCTAATAAAAGTTTTATCACTAATTTTTAAAGAAAAAATTGCCTCTAATGTTTCTTGTATGGTTCAGGAATATGCAATATAGCGGATTTTATGTCTTTTTTTTCTGGAAAACTAATCAAGCTACGCGAAAATATAAGAAACATAAAAGTTGTATTCTCAGATGTTCAAAAATTCAAAAGTTGCATGAAAAGTCAGTGACGTACTTTATCAACACTATGATCTAAGATACGTCCCACGCCGCGACTGGTTTTACTAATTAAAATTAGGTTAGGACTAAATTAAACTCCTATTACAACAAATACCACAAACAAATTTTATTAAAATTCAAGGAGGCATATTCAAAATATTATCAAAAACCCGTTTATTTTTTTTAAAGGGTGTTAACCTGTATCTTAGAAACAAAGCATTTTGGAACCTATGTTTATAAGTTTTTTTTTATATAAAATTGGTTTAAGAATACGCCTTCAAATTTTCTGAATTTATATGAAAAACACTCTAAATATTTTAAAGTTTGACACTATTTAAGTTGGTCATTAATTTTACTGTAACCAAGCTGCATAGGAATTAAAGGCTAGAAATAAACAACAAGTTTGTATCACGGATATTGGTGGGGGCAGAGGAAACGATCATGGCTGGTACCAGGAAGAGGTTGCAAAGTATCGATAGCGCAATCGGTTCTATAGTTTCTTTGGGAAGCTAAAAAATTTTTTTTCTTATTGTTTCTTAAATTACAAATTACATTTTACTTTGTTTATTTTTTAATAAATTAAGTTTTATGAACAATCGAATATATCGACTATTATTGATAGTGCCGTCTGTTCATAGTTCCCGACATTTAACTAAAGCTTGGTTCATTTAAACTAGTTGAACTTCTCAAAACACGGCGTGTTTATATCATTGTCTATAAAGCGTTTATTTTGTGAAAGTTTATTGTTTGTGTGAATATTTTTAAAATACTTGTTAATATTTTAAAGAGCATTTTTCTGCCTATGATTTTTATCAATCTGACAAAACAGCTCTAAATGTTTATGTTTGCCTAAAAATAAACAATTGAGATGTTGGCTTCAAACAAAGTGTCTATACTCTGACCCCCACTTTAATTTTAGCCTTCAATTCCTATGCTAAGCTGTAACTTTATCTATGTTTGCCATGTTATCCATGTTAATAAGAAAAAAAGTCTTATTTAGACCCCAAATAAAATTATGGTAAATTTTAAAACACCCTGTATAATATTTTGATTGTACTTACTTTTTTGATCTGCATTTTAGCAAGGTATGAGCTGTGCGATTTTTTTGGTGGAATACTGACCAGAAAATGTGAAAACGATCTGCCTTGTTATGGACGTTGTGGTGCATTTTAACATAGACTATATGTATAAAGCGATTTTTTTATTGTATAGTAGTAGTAACAAATGTAATAACTAAAAAAATATTAATTTTTATGTTGTCCATTATTTTTTTATTATTTAGTTTTTGATATCTTGCATACTGTAAGTGATATTTCACTGCGATATTTTGTTTCTTAACAATGTTCTTCGTTTTCTGAAACTATTATGGCAAGTTTTTGTTTATTATTTTTTTAAATCTTTGGACAAACCACGAAGGCTAAAAGCCTAAATACTAACGTACCGTGGGTGTCTTAAGCGAGGTAAGAGGGAGTTTGTTGACACGGGACTTAAATACTTGAAGATTTGGGGGAGGAAAGACCTTCGCGGGCAGCAGGTTACACATTCTAGAAATTCTAGGAATAAAAGAACGAACATAATGGGAAGTTTTGGGCCTGTCCAGTTGGACCGTATTTATAGGGATGCATACGCGCGGCACCACGAGTTTTTCTGTTGGGAACCGTGAAGGAACTATACTGGACAATTCTTTAGAGCAGAAGCCATGGAAGTTCCTATAAAAAGCGATAAATCCCCACAGCCCGACGATGGGCAAGAGAGGGAAGCCTTTCTGTAAGTGAATGATCATTAATGGGACGAATAGCTCTTCTTTGAATGGAATCAAGAATGCTTAGAGTTGTGGGGGACGCCATGCCCCAGATTATGAAAACAATTTTTCAAGAGAGGTCGGATTTGGGACAGATATAAAGTGTAAAAATTAGAAGGGAAAACATACTTTTGGCTCGAAAAAGAAATGCAAGCTTTATTGAAGCTGCCGTGGCTATAGATACAATGTGTTTATGCCAGTTAGGGTTACTTTTAAATGTGACGCCCACAAGATTGAAGGTGTCTTTGCTCTGTAAAACTTGGACGCTCGTAAGTAGAGGATGAGTATTTGTTGACTCTTTTCGAGGCAAGAAACATGATTGTGTTTTGGGTGCATTAAAATGGACGAGATTTTGGCGCCCCCATCCAATATTAAATTAAGATCCTGCGAAAGAGATATCTGCATCGCTCCGCGTTTGTTTTCCAAATCAGGTTCAGTAACTGGTTTAGGAACCTGAAAACTGGAGTGAAGGGTACTATCGTCGGTAAAACTATGAATGGAATTAGTTGTGGACGAGAGAAGGTCGTTGATGTGAAGAAGATACAATGTTGGTGCCAGAACTGAGCCCTGAGGCACTCCAGCATTTACTTGGTGAAAGCTTGAAAAATGGCCGTCCACAATAACTGAGCCAAGTACAGAGTTTAGTTGAAAGATCATAGGAGGGAAGTTTATTAAGAAGTGCGGCATGCCCGACCTGGTCAAAAGCTTTGGATATATTAAGAGCAACGACGATAAAAATGTATTCTTAAATCACTAAATGACTGACACAAATACAATAGACAATATATTAAGCCAGGGCCGGATTTAGATTTGTGGAAGCCCTGAGCAATGAGCCTGTGGGGGCCTTCTCAAAGTAGAAGTGGGAAGAATTTTGTAAGCAAAACAATTTTAAAAGTAAAAAATAGATCCCCATCAATAAATAAGTTATGGCGAAATTTTGTACCCCAAAAAAATTTGAAAAGCAATAAAAATTTGTGGGGGCTCCTAATTTGTGGGGGCCCGGGGCAATTGCCCCGCCTGCTCCCCCTTAAATCCGACTCTGTACTAAGTTCATAAAGTCCTGCATAAATTCGATAAAAGGTCATTTTGAAAAAAAAAAAAACGACGAGAGATGTAAAATTTTTCGTTTAATTGCGCATTTTTTAATGCCCTTTCAAATTATATAAGGTGCTCCTGAAAAAGTGTGTTTATATTAGGTTTAACGGGAAGTAGTACAGGAAATGAAGCATTTCACCTCATTTTTAGTCCTGCGTGCATTGACTTAAAATTTTAGTTTATTAATAAAGAACTGTGAAAAGCAAAATTTTAGCTTTTAAAAAGACAAAGAAAATTATTTTGTTATAATTTATTTACGATCAATACGAACCGAAATACGGCATGCTAATTTTTAGCTTTTTTCCTCAAATGCAAAATTTGATTGATTCAAAGTCTAATAAGGGGAAAATGCTGCATTTTTCAAGGAAAACCTACGGATTTTTTTAAAGTAAAAAAAAGAAGTCCCTAGCATAAAAATTTAGTGAGTTATAATAAAAATAAGGTCACTACCTGGTTTTTTTACGACAATATAATATAACCCCTACTTAAAATTTATCTTCAGCCTTCTTTTCTTTCTTAACACATGTTTTGTTAATACATTCAGAAACTTTAACCAATTTAAAATGCTCCATTTAAAAAAAAAATAGTACATAAAATAAAAATAAAAAAATCACCATTTTCTATTTTTTACCTTTTCTTTAAGTAACTTCGTACATACTAAAGATAAGAAAAAAATGAGCCTTTTTCGAGCCCTTTAAACTCACCCAATCAAAAAGTACAAGAGGTTCTAAGAGATTTAATTTACAGATTCTCGTAGATCTTTAAAAACTTTACAAAATCGTTAAAAAAAAGAATGGAAAGCTTGCCTTCCATTTCTTTCTTTTGGCATATTTGTTTATTAACTGTTTGTTTAGCCAGTAGCTTATTGGTACCATTTTATCCGAAGTTATCTGACACAGTAAGTTGACTTCTTGGAACTCCTTGAATCCCCATTGTTACGGTCCTTTCTTGTCTTATGATAAGACTCTGGCCCTGAGACGGCAATGTACCACTTTCACTTTACATTGTATGAATATGTGAAGTGGCGGTAGATTAAGTAGTAAGTAATGGCATATTTTCTTGGTAAAGGTTAACGATACATTAATTACTATACTGTCTAACATTTTCTGAAAAAATGTAATAATATACAGTTCGTCCAGTAAAAAAATTAAAGTGGTGAATCGTTACACTTTTTAAAGGACACTCTGTATAAAAGGTGTGAGTGTCAAAAAATAAGTCACTTAAGAAAAACACTTGACGTATACGTTGCCTTTGCCAAGAACGATTACCTGAATTTTAAATGAATATGTGGAACATTTTTGAATCGTACTTATTTAAAAATAACGTTAGTGGTGGCACTACCGCATTATCCAAGGTGCTGTAAAATGCAAAAACTGCATGTTTCAGTGCTTGGACAACGTTGACGGACCAGGGACAAAGATGTGTTTAACATGTAATAACCCGACATCCACGGTTCTCCGGTACTTAGGCATAAGGCTTGGTGAGCTGTTACAAAGATAAAAAATATTGTGCAAGAATTATAAACGTAGTGTATTTATAATAAACGTTACGTACCTACTTCACATTTTTGAAGGACCTTTGTACACCCTGTATATAGCAAATATAATAAATAACAAAAAAATGTTATACCCATAAAAGAAAGTAATTAAATGTTTTTTATGTAAAGCATGTCAAATAAAAAAATTTGTAAAAATTAACAAATCGCTTTGCAATAATTATTTTGGCAATAGTAGCCCTAAGCTTGTCTTTAACAAGCAGCTCACTTATTTTTCCACCACTCATTTGTGGTGTGAGATGCGTAAGAACATGTTCTTTCATACTACCATGCCCATATGGGATTGTAGAATATAACTCTCCATTCTGTTGCTGTTGCTGTCCAGCTTGCGTTAATGTTACTAGAGAAGCAGGTAAGATAGATGTTAAATTTTCTTTTCTTCACTCACTGGCAAATATTTTCTTAAACAGTTTATAGTGGCACGTATATTTTTACAAACTTTAATTTATGCAGTCGCGTATCCAAAATTGCCAGAATTTGCTATTTTAAAGGCATTTTTAATTCACTTTTTTCTTGCTTTGTTGAATATTTAATGCTGGTTACTTTTAAGGTAGGTACCGGGTGCTGCTCCAGTGATTTATGTAAATATAAACCGGAGAGCTGGCATTTGTTTTTTTTTATACAAAACTATTATTAATAAAATTTTAAAATTGTCGAGTGTTACAAGTGTCGAAATTGATAAGAAATTTATAATTTGTTTATAAAAAATGTTAAAAAAACTTTGTAAACCTTATTAGACCACTTCGTTGTCCTTTAGAATTTCCCACAAAAATTAGGCAAGGCGCAAAATGAAACGCGTTCGACGCAAGCAGCACAGCGCAAATTGAAAAACAACACAACGTGACGCAAGTCAAATGCTTTTGTGGTAGTGGCAAAGTTTCTCGCGTCGGTCGCGCCGAATTTTCAGAAAAATATGGTTTTATTGTTTTGCTCATTGTTGAAATTATGAGATTCTGAGCTTGCTGTAATTTATATTTTAAAAAATTAGTAAAACCAGCAGCACTTAGCTTAAAATTGTAACATAACAATGTTAATTTTTTTCATACCGATATAATATACTTATTAGGTGATTAAAATTTTTTTCTTAGGCAAGGCGTAAATTGAGACACCTATAACGTGCGACGAGACACAGCACAGCACGTGCTTTTATAACTTAAGAAATTAAATTAAATAGCGCAAATTGAATAGCGATGCGCCTACTCGAAAAAGCATTAATTTTTGTGGTAGTGGCACAGCTTTGGCGTCGCACGCGTTGATCGCGCCTTCATTTGCGGCAGGCCTTACCCCAACGACGTACTTACCCAAAAATCAAACAATACATTCTCTTGAGCAGCCTCTAATTTAAATCAAGAACTTAGGTTTAATAATAACAATTGTTTTGTTTGAGTATCAGACATTTCTCGCAAGCGTTTTTCAGACCTTTTCACGACACACGTGTCTCAATATGAGGATCACCACGTGCCGCGTGTGGCACGTTCAAGTCGTGTCTCCCTCGACGCGCTTAAAATGCGCCTTAATTTAATAGAAATAGGGCCTTTAAAACAATAAATTTAATGTTTACGGTTTACGGAAATATAAAAAACCTTAAAATCAGTTGTCATTTAAAAACATTTAATTATTGTAATTTTATATAATTTTTAATTATTTTAGAAAAAGGTGAGGTGTGTTCTTTCTGTGTTTTAATTAAAAGTAGAACTCTTATAAATGACAATTTAAAATGTAAACACCATACATATGTGATACATTATATGTGTATTAGAAAAAATGGAATAAAAATAAACCGGCGGTAAAAATATACATTTTATGATAAGTATAAGTATAAAAATATAACTTTTATTATCTTGACTCATAAACTGTGCTCACCACTAAGTTACAATGCGCTACATAACAGTAATTCTTGCAATAACATTTTTCGCCTTATTTTTTACAAGCACTACAACGTTATGTCTTACCAGGTGTTTTTGTCCCCTTATTAAAACACCATGCCCTTATGGTACACTATGGTATAAGCCACAATGTTTACCATGCCGTTGTTGCTGTCCACTGTGCGTAAATGTTACTGTACCTGGAGGTAAGAACATAGTTTTTATAAATGATTTTTGTCAAATAATAATAAAAGAATAATTTTTTAAGAAGTGAGAACTGCCAAATTCGGAGGGAATTAAATATGGCGGCTGGATTTTGCAAAAACTGGATAATTTTTGCGATATTTTCTTTAAAATTTGTGCTTCTATCTGGTTTGTTTAGGTTATATTGTGATCCATGAAAAAAATATTTTTGCATCACAAAAACTGATTCAAACTTGTCAAAAAAGTATATTAAAAAAAAACTTAATCTCCCAGAAAACAAATTAAGCATAAAATAAAGAAGTATATGCTTACAAAACTTATTATTATATTATTAGTTATCTATATTTTTCTTTAAATTGTAACTGAGTGGTTTGCAAAAAAACTGAATATATTTTTGTATCTGTTGAGCTTTTAATAAGTAAGATATAAATAAAAAAATAATAATAAAAACATAAAAATTATGCAATAGGTAATTATAAATTATTAATCATCAATTTAAGGCGAAAAATCAATTCTAAAACGGTGTTTACCAATCGATTATGTTGACGTTTAAACAATGTTTTATACGTCAAAGTTGCCACCCATTATTACCGCAGTTATAATTGGTTGAACGTCTAATATTGATAATCCTTTTTAACATTTTAGAACTGGGTGAGCTGTGTTCCTTTTTTAATGGTACACTAACAAGAACGTGTGCAAAAGGCCTTGTATGCCTTTTTGGTGAGTGCAGGAAACCAAGACCAAGTTAAAAATATACCAATTATTGTTTCTACTTTTTTAACATTTTTTGGTCTTTATAACATATCTAAATAAAAATAATATATTTTTGTTGCAGTTTTACCTAATATTAAAATTTTTAAAAGACATGACAAACCATTGTTACAGATAAATGAAGCTTTTACTTAGAATCTCCCAAGAACATGAGTTTACTTAAAAATATGTATGAGGTGTAAATTCTTCTAAAGCGTTAGCATAATAAAAAAATCCTAATAGTCCGGGAAGTAGCAACGTCGGGAAAACAATAATTTTAGGTTGGCCGATTTTTTAATATATTGTTCATCCTCCTCTTTCGGGTAGATCCTGGACTAAAAACAACCACTACCGCCAGCCAGACAGCCCATGGTCTATCCCGAAGAGAAATGAGAACAACATATCAAAAATCAGCTGAACTAAAATTCTTTTTCAAAAGTTGTTACCTCCTACACTATAGGTTTTGTAGTACCAGAAAAAAGGGGAAAAATTAGAGCCCAGACATAACAACAATATTTCAAATAGGGTTCAATTTGGGATGTATGTATCCAGAGATTAGAAGGGACAAAATATTTTCTGGCTCGAAAGAGAAATTCGAGCTTCTTTGAAGCTGACGTGGCTATAACATTCCACACACGGCCAATATTATTGAAGCAATATTGACGCAATATAAGTATTATGACATTACAATATTGTGTCGATATACGCCTAGACTGGGGACATTAAACTGAACAAGATATTTTGGACTTCGATTTAATGTTAAATCACAGAAAAATATCATAATTTTGTATGTGGTTAAATTAGGGTCTTGTGAAAAAGATATCAGCATCGCCCTAACTTTCTTTTTCATCGAGTCAAGCTTTAAAATTGGTTTAAGAAACTAACTAATGAAGTAAAGAGTACTATCACTGGCAAAATGAACAAGATTGGTTGTGTAAGCGGGAAGGTCGTTGATGTAAAGAAAAAACATAGGTGGTCAAATTGGGTTAAATCGTTGTATTTTGGCGTAAGGAAATTGTATTACCAATTTGTACACACCTTTTAGAGAAACCCAGGTGGCTTAAATGCAAAGGAAATTTTGTATGTAATATAAAACGTATAAGAAGTAGCGCAACCATTAAAGTCTCTAGAGGTGTCGAGTTATTTATAATTTTTTTCTTCTTTTATTGTAGAGAATTTATTTGTTTAAAAAGTTTTTAAGGTTATATTTCCTTTCAAATAGTGTATAAATAATGGCCCCGTGATAAAAGATTGGCAAATTTGTTCGAAAAAGAGTAAGTAATAAAATTTATAAAATTGTAAAGATTATGTCTGATGCTAAAAAGCCCAAAATTAAAAATATTGAGAATTGACAACAGGTAAAGTTCCCGATAAGAATTAATATAAAGAGGGTTTCACAACTTATCCGACAAACTTTAAGGGTAATTTAACAATAAAAATTGAAAAAAAAACACTTTATATGAAATATGTCCTAAACGTCTTAGTTTTTGAACTACAAGGTGGTTAAAATTTAAAAAAATGTGTTTTTTAAAATAACTTTTATACCAATTTAGATATTTTAAAAAGTTATTTGCATACAAGGAAAAATATTTTTACCAGTGTCGTTGATGAGAGGTTTAAGGTAAGTATTTTTAAGAAAAAAATTGTACGCCACTGCAATTGTCTAAAATAAAAATATTTTTTAAAATTCCCATTTAGTTTGACACAAATTTGATCTTCTGACCTTTTTCATGTGAAATTTGTGTCAAAGTAAGTTGGAATTTTGGAAATATATTTATTTTAGAAAAATGCAGTGGCGTACACGTTTTTTTAATCACCTTAAACCCCTCATGAACGACACTGGTAATTTTTTTCTTGTATGCCAAAAATGCCCTTTGGTGCATAGGAGGTTTTTCCCCAATTTTTTTAAAATAGCCAAATTGGTATAAAAGTTATTATTAAAACACAATTTTTTAAAAGATTTTAAAACCCCGTGGTTCAAAAACTAAGACATTTAGGACATATTTCATATAGTTTTTTCTGTTTGTGTTTTATTGTAGAACTAGCTCTTAAAGGTTTTTGGATAAGTTGTGAAACACCCTGTATAATAGATTATATTTTTAAAAGATATATTTTAAACTCTATACAAATGTTTAAATTATGTTTAATAAGAAATGTTCTTTGTTTGAAAAATAATTAATAATAAATACCAATTTATTTTCTTGTGTAGTAAATATTACCATTTGATTTACAGCAACTAATATTTAATATACAGCGTGTCCTCTTAAGTTCGCACCATATCGAAAACCTTTTTAGTATGAATTTTACGAAAAGAAGTTGTTCCATATAAAAAGTTATGCATGGTAAACCCTAAAATGCAATCATCGGATATTTTTTTCAGTGGTATAAAGAATATCTCTAAAAATATGAGTTTTGCTTAAGAGAAATGTACCGGTAGTTTTGACAATATCAAAAATTGTTATAAAAAGCGTGTTAAAAAGTTATACATTAAAAATATTTTTCAAATTTCAAACTTGTGTTTTTTATTAAAAAAAATTCTTGATTATTTATGTAATAATGGTGAAAATTTAAGTTTGTACATAGTGGAAACTTATTTCGAAATGTAAAGTATAAAGGAAACTAAGAAACTGTTAAAACGGAAAAATCACAGACATGCTTGTGATGGCATAATAGTTATTTTTGTACCAAGGGCTTAAAATAGCACTTTTACGCCCGCGGCTAAAAGTTGTTGCCCGAGCTCCACGAGGGCAACGGTCAGCTTTTAAAAAAATGTTCTTTATTTACCGGGTGACAACGAAAGTACTACCCATTAATTTATTTTCTTTAGCGCAACAGTATAATTTTTAAATTTAGGGAAGGTATATTGAATCACCAAATGCCAGTTTAAGATATAATAGCATCTGTGTATTACTTTCGGTTTAACCGGAACTGATATAAACTCTATTATCTTATCTATCTGTATATTTTTAAGGATTTAAATTCTACAGGTCATTCCTGATCGAACATTTTATATATATATCCACAACCTAATTTTTTTTGTTTTGGAAAAAATGGCGTTTCAAAATGTCCAAACAATAGCCCAATACGCAGTTTTATGGGAAAACAAATAAGCATCCGTCTTTCGCTAATATGAAAATGCAGTTAAGGTACGCGCACATACATTGGCATCAGACGGACGGTACGGTTCGGAAAAAATAGTTTTGGTAAAATTAAATAACTTACACGCACATGCGAGTCATGGGTAAACCATGGGTAAATATTAACAGTTAGTAGCTTTTCACCTATGGTATAAAACCACTGGGTTAAAACCCTCCGGTAGGGTCTATAATAGGTTTTTATATCAGAGAAAGCTTAAGGAATTTTAATCCTAAAAATATAGTCCAAAACCTAAAAAGCAACCAAAAATTTTGCCAATTATCTGCTTTATTTTTAAAGATGTGTAAAAAAATTCTCATTGCCACTGCAAATATACAATTTTAAAATGTTTGGCTACTTATGTTTATGTAGTTGTAAAAATAAACTTTCAAATGATAGTTTTTGGTATACACACATCAAAACAATGCTAAATTTTGACGATATTAGAAAACTATGCATGAATAGGGGTAGAATTGAATAATTTTAATATACGGTATTTATAATAATGATAAACTTTTTCCGAAAAGTTCAATTTTCGGTAAATTTGTAATTAATCCGCCAAAGCTAGCTTAAATATTACTTTGCTAAAATTATTTACATATTAAATTTTGTTAATGATATTTTATGACTCATGCTTTTATCTTTTCTTCAAAATGCAATTTGTATTGGCAAATAAAAAGCCTATGTTATATTTTATGTAGAACTTCTAGTTAAAGAGGAAGTAGTATTGAAATGGTCTCTAAAGATAGAGTCTTTTAAAAAACTATTTAAAGCATTTAAATTTTTTGTGATGTTTACTTGTTTTACAATAAAACTGCATATTGTGATGTCGTTTGGACATTTTCAAACACCATTTTCTTCAAAACCAAAAAAGTAAGGTTATGGATATTTTTAAGTTTTATCACATACAAAATAACTGTTTTGTATCAGGAATGACCTGTAGAATTTAAATCTTAAAAAATTACAGGATGTTCCATTTAAAATATAAATATTTATATTACTTGCGGTTAAACGGAAAGTAAAACACAGATGCTATTATATCTAAAATTGGTATCCGGTGAAACAATATAACGTCTTTTTCTAAATTTGAAAATTATACGATTGCTCTAAAGAAAATAAATTGCTGGATAGTAATTTTGTTGTCACCCGGTATACACATAGAGATTTCCGATATTGTAAAAATTATAGTACTTTACTATTGACCAAAATTCACATTATTTAAGATACCTCGTATGCGAGTACCGCTCGTATGTGTTTTTTTTTAAGAAAAACGTTTGTTATATCCTCGATTATTGATTCTCAATTTTTGGTACAATTGGTAAGAATGATATTTAATTGAACGTTTCCTAGAACATCCGTCAGGATAGAACTTACATGTTAAATATGCAAATTTTAAAAGTTTCGAAATCTCGAAATTTTAGTACAGCTATAAAAAAATCCTATGTAAAGAGGACACTTACAAGTATGTCTACTCAAAGTTTTAAAAAAATCGTAAGAAAAATGTTTTTTAGGGAACACCCTTAATCTAAAATATCTCAAAAACGGTTGTTCGTAGAAATATATATCAAGGTACACCTTTTGTGAAAAAAATGTGGGAGAATAAAAATTACTTACTAGAATCATAATGTACCGAGGCAAAAAAAAGTAACGACACTTTGAACAAAAGCAAATGACTGCAGGTGGCTCCCTCTATATTTAACAGCAAAAATATAAGTAGTTTTCGATTTATTACTTTAAAAACTCCCTTATACCAAATTTTAGAAAAAAATCTAATAATAAGTAAAATTTTAAAAAATAAAAATAATAATAATAAAATTAAAACGTTGACACCCTGTATCTCGCAAACAATCAATTTGTCGATTAAGGTAAATTGCGTTAGATCGTTATATTCGGCCCATGGAGTCTATGGTACCACTTTGAACACACCTTTTAGAGACACCCTGTATATTGCTTTAAAGTTGCATTGGGAAAAGTCACTAAGTGTAAGTGTAGACCATTAGATGAAGTTTTTGATCGTTGGATTTTTAAAAGCAATGATCTGGGATTCACCCAGAAGCTCAAGAAACTTGTTCCAGTTGTGTGATACGAAGTAAAGAAGGTCTAATGTAGATCTTTTGTAGCAAAACCGACGAAAATTTGTTAATCTTAAAAATAGTTAGGGATCTCTGGACCATTTTTCCATGTTTGTCACTACTAACAAGCATATTTTTCGTGAGTAGCTTCATTTTGACGAGACGACCAACTTGCAACAATTTTTGTTGGTGCTAGCATACAGGGGTAGCAGAGATTAAATATGTTGATTTGATAAATATTAAAAAACCAGGATGACGTACCTTGCAATTTGTAGGAAAATGTGGGTGTTGAATTATATAAATAATATTTAATCAATAAAAAAATCAGCTGGTTAGTAGTTATTTTTACGACATCGTTAACCATACATGTTGATGGTAGGCGACTCTTTGATGCAACCTTACATTTTGTAGGACAAATATTTTTCTTTTGTTTTTTTAGATAATTATTTTAAATAATAACAGAAAAAATCCCTGTTTGTAATAAAATTGATTTTTGTCAAATTAACACATAATTTCTGCTACCCCTGTAAGCTACCACCAACAAAAATTGTTGTAAGGGAAAAAGTTGGGCATCTCGTCTAAATAAAGCTACTCACAATAAATTAGCTTGTTAATAATGACTTCAATTTAAAAATAACTATTTTTTTCTGTGCTATAAATCAATAAAGCAATCCTTTGTTCTAATGATCTGCATATTATTTATAAATAAAAAATACATTTCTTTTCATAAATGACGTTGGTTATTATAATGTGCAATAACAAATATACCATACTTATTTAAAAAAATACCATTTAAATTGCAACGCAATAAAAATATATAGTAAATATACGTATAAATTTAGTACTAAAAAAACAACTTTTGATATGTGGCTATATTTAAGTGAGACCGAAGTGCTCATATAATATATGTATAATATAGTGTACATACAGTGTGTCTACGTAAGTTGGCGACATATGGGAAGCTTTTATTATTAATTTAACAAAAAAGCACTTTTTGTTAAAAGGCTTGGCCAAAAATGTAATTTTTAATCAAGAGAGTTCCTGTATAATTGCTAATATCAAAAATTCTCCAAAATAAAATATGTTTAGATTTAAAGATTACTTCCAAATATGCAGTTTTGTTTAATTACAAAAAATATATATATTTGATTTTTTTTCTGCTCTGCGATAATCGGGAAAAATTAATTTTGTTCATTAGTGCATAGTATCTTGTTCTTGTTTTGATAACAGTAAATTTATTAAACATATTTAAAGGCGTCGTATTAAATTTAAAATTATAAAATGTAGTGCACCAGTGCAAAAACATACAAAATTGCATATTTAAAAGTAATTTTTCATTCTAAACATCTTTTCTTTACAACAAGTTTCGATATTAGTAAAAATACAGGTACTTAACTCTTAAACAAAAATTATATTTTTGGCCAAACCTCGTAAATGACTGACATAATTGGATGGATTTATTTTAAGTTTTTGACTATCTTTTTATCAAGAATAACTTTATATAAAAATTTCGAAAAATTCATAATAAAAAAATTTCCCATTCGCCAACTTACGTAGACACGCTGTATATGGATATTGAAGTTTTTGAAAGTTACAATGAGAAGTCCATCAAAAATAATTTTATTAATAACTTTTGCAAGTTTGTTTATATCATGCTATACAGCAGCTTGCATTACGGACTGTTCACTCGTTCTTTGTCAATCTTGCCCCCGTATTAGGCTACCATGCCCATATGGAACATTGTTTTATAGAGAGCCATGTTGCTGTGCTTGTCCTTTGTGTTATAATGTTACGCAACCTGGTGGTAAGTCATATTTTCATATATTATGAGCAGCAAGAGTATGGGAGTATGAAAAACTAGTGGAGGAAGAATGTCACAAGATGAGACTATTATTGTATTAACAGCCGTATTCACTAAGCTCCAACCAATTTATTAGACTGATAGCCTATAGTTTTGGCATTGGCATAAGCAGGTTATCGGTCTGATAAATGTTAGTTAGAGCTTGGTGAATACGGCCGTAAGTGCTACTGACACTTAATTCTTTTTTTGTTTTACAGAAACTCAGTTTATTTTGCAGTTATAAACAAAGAAGCATTTTTAATACAACATATACATACATGTATTTTAATCCACGCAATTAAAATATTGTTTTTTACAAAACTTGTTTTTAAAATTAGGTACTTATTTAGGTCACAAAAATTGCCAATAAAAAACGCCAAACATGTTTAGGAGGACAAAATATTTTTTTACTATGAAGTTTTTAAGGCAAAAAAAGGTTCCCTATGTGTAAAAAACCTCATCTTTATTCCTATAAATGTCAACCAGTAATGTTCTTTTGTGTCCCGCAATTTAGGAGCAAAAAAAAACGGTCCGACATGTCCCAATGCCTTTCCTTTCCTAACTTCTGTAGCTTTCTTTATTCCTACGTTCCACCTTACAGGGGTTGGGCATTTTTTATGGGGGGCGAGCCACCCCTGGCGTCGCAACTGGTGTAATTTAATTGGACAGCACCAAAAAGCAAAGTATTAATACTTGATAGAAGTGTGATTTTTACTTAATTACATTTTAAAACTGAATAATTTGTGCATACTTAATAAAAAAAATGGTGAAATTAAAATTTTAATAAAAAATTAAAGGTTTTATAATTTATATATTTTAAATTTATAAGAAAAATGGTACAAATATTAAACAAATAAATTACTAACTGGGAAAACTTGCATACCGCAAAACTTATTTAATATTGCCGTTTATTTTTTTGTGTTTTTATTTAATTTATTTATTCACTTTATTTGATTTAAGCAAATTATTAATATTAAGAATAAGCCCTTCTTTTTTATTGCCTTTGAACTGAGGACTACAGATAAAATGTGTTAGTTTATACATATAATAAAGCCCTATAAGTAAAAGTAATAACCTTTTTCTGTTTTAGGACCTGGTGAGGTGTGTTCCTTTTTAATGGAACACTTTCAAGACAGTGTCAAAAGGCTTAATTTGCTTTCACGATGTGTGTACCAAATTAGTAGTTGGTTAGATAAAAATAACAATTATTTTATATCTTTTTAATATATTATTTGTAAACACCAAATAAAAATATTATCCAAAACAATTTAAGATGTTTTAGTTGGCATCTTATTTGATATTTAATCCCACAAAATTAAATATGCTTTTTAAATACATTAAACTGAACAAGATACAATCAACTTTTAAAAACATTTTCTTTTATTTACCGGGTTACAACGAAATTACTACTTAATAATTTATTTTCTTTAGCGCAACAGTATAATTTTTAAATTTAGGTTAAAGTTATATTGTATTACCAAATGCAAATTTTAGATATAATAGCATCTGTGTATTACTTTAGGTTTAACCGAAACTGATATAAACTCTAATGTTTCATATGGAATACCTGTATATTTTTAAGGATTTAAATTCTACAGGTCATTCCTTAACTAATATTTTATATATATAACTATAGCCCAATTCGCAGTTTTATGGGAAAACAAATAGGCATCACAAAAATTTAAACTACTTAATATAGTTGTTTTAAAACACCCTACCTTTAGAGACCGTTAGCGCCTTTACACACTAAGCCGGTTTTGACAGAGAGATAAAAATTTCCAAAGCCTTTGAGTTTGCCGACTTTCCCCGTTCTCTGCGTATGAAAGGTTTCATTTGACTCCATACACTTCGATAGCGTTGGTCCGTCGCCCGCATTTCCGTCTTTCGCGTATATGAAAAGGCAGTTAGGGTACGCGCACATACGTCGGCATCAGACGGACGGTACGGATCGGAAAAATACTTTTGGTAAAATTAAATAATACACACGCACATGCGAGTCATGGGTAAATATTAAAAGTTAGCGCCTTTTCACCCATGGTATAAAACCACTGGGTTTAAATCCTTCGGTAGAAATCGGCTTAAATTCTTGTCAAATAACGCAATTTCCGACCTGTATCGCACATATGAAACGGTAGTGGCCGGGGATTTTAAATCAAGTTGCTATATTCGCGCGGGATTTTTCAAATGCAATGCAAATTATAGTACTTTACTATTGACCAAAATTCACATTATTTAAGATACCTCGTTTGCGAGTACCGCTCGAATGTATTTTTTTTTTAAGAAAACGTTTGTTATATCCTTGATTATTGATTCTCAGTTTTTGGTACAATTGGTAAGAATGAATTATGTAATGAATGTAATGAATGTAATAATGAATGAATTGAACGTTTCCTAGAACATTCGTCAGGATAGGACTTACATATTAGGGAGATATGGGTACTTTGGTTACCGCCTACGTTGGTTATTTACGCAAGGTGCTATTTAAATACCGCATACGGTATTTAGTGTTTGTTTTTAGAGATATGGAAGACGCCGTATTACGAACGGTTAATTACACCTGTCTGCGAATTTAAAAAATTAAAAAGCAAATGATCCTTTAATGTGCGAATACTAAAATTTTTCCCGTTATTTCAAACACATTTTACTTTAAATTTTTACACTTTTTTAGATGAATTTTGACTAAGACATTCTCTCAGAAAGCCAGGTCATTGTCGGCCGACAATCTTAACCTTTTCGTTTCTTTTCCACCTGCAACATTTATCCAAAAATAAAAAGCAAGACTTTATCAAAGATTAATAGATTAACTTTACTCTGTGGCTCTATTACAAAAATATTTGTAGAAATCGTCGAAATATATAATATAACCAATATAACCTTAAAAATAAACAAAGAAAAATATTGTGCGCATGGCAATTCTATTCCCTATTTTAAATAGCACGCGGCGCTATCAGCCCGCACATTACTCCATGCGGTAACGTTATTACCACCAGCGACGGTAAAAATCGAATCGCGCATAACTTAACTGTCATAATACTGCTTACGTTAATACCGCATTTCGTTACAGCATCACCCATATCTCTATTAAATATGCAAATTTTATAAGCTTCGAAAGTCTCGAAATTTACTACCGCAAGGCCTATAAAAATGTAAAGAGGACACGTATAAGTATGTCTATTTAAAGTTAAAAAAAAAACGTAAAAAAGTGTTTTTTGGGAACCCTCTTAATCTAAAATGTTTCAAAAACGGTTGTTCTTAGAAATATTTTTCATATTTTGTGAAAAAATGTTGGAGAATAAAAATTATTTACTGTAATCGTAATGTACCGAGGCAAAAAAACGACACTTTGAACAAAAGCAAATGACTGCAGGTGGCTCCCTCTATATTTAACAGCAAAAGTATGAGTAGCTTTCGATTTATTACTTTAAAAACTCCCTTATACCAATTTTTTTTTTTTGAAAAAATCTAATAATAAGTAAAATTTTTAAAAATTAGGAAACTAAAATAATAAAGTTGACACCCTGCATCTTGCAAACGATCAATTTTTCGTCTAAGATAAATTGCATTAGATCGTTATATTATGGCCCAAGGAGTCTATGGTACCATTTTGAACACACCTGTATATTGCTTTTAAGTGACATTGGGAAAAGGAACTAAGTGTAGTTGGAAGACCGTAAGATGAAGTTTTTGATCATTGGTTTTTTTAAGAGCAATGATCTGGGATTCACCCAGAAGCTCAAGAAACTTGTTCCAGCAGCGGGACTCCGTGCTCTAAAGAATTCTACACCTCGCTTTCTATCGTAGATCTCTACTCGAGAAGGCGATAATTGCACTTCTTGGTACTCTGTGTCACAATAGACTAAACATCGGAAATGTTCGTAAAATGTCTATATGTGTACTAATACTTCTGTGTTTAACTGTGCAAGATGAAAAAGGACGCACATACAGTTATTGCAAATTAGATTTACGGAATATTTTTAATTTATTTTTATTTAATTTTATTTTCTTTTACTCTTGGAGTGAATTTTGGACAATGGCATTCGCAGATTATTATGTCTATCGGATACTCCCTCCTTTTATAAAATTAAATTTTTCTGAAGATTAACTTAATCTTTTTTTTAATAAATAGCTATCAATGATCCCTACTGTAAATAATTTAAACCAGTAAAGCAAAAATATGTGACCAATTTATCTAAACTTAAAAATTCCTTACCGAGTCAGCTTTATACAATTGTGAATCTTTGCAAAAATCAAGGTCACATTGGTTGGACAGTAAACACATGGCTAAAACTAAAATTATATTTTCCATCATTGTAAAAAACAATAAAAAATAAATTTTTGCATTTTAATAACACAAAAACAACCAACTAAATATATAAATTATAGCAAACTAACGATTTCCTTAATTTATTTTAGGGTTATGTACGACTTTTTTAAAATTTTGGTAAAATTCGACACGTTCGGAGACCTCGCTTATAGGCGACCAATTTGATCGACTTCAAGCATGTTTTCTTAAACACAGAGTGCGAGTAAGGTAGAATAAAGTCGATTTGTAGAATACTACAGTACACGGGGTCGCGCTGCAATTGTGTGATCCGAAGTAAAGAAGGTCTAATGTAGATCTTTTGTAGCAAAACCGAAGAAAAATTGTTGACCGTAAAAATAGTTGGGGATCTCTGGACCATTTTTCCATGTTTGTCACTACTAACAAACTTATTTTCTTGCAACACTTTTTGTTGGTGGTAGCACACAGGGGTAGGAGAGATTAAATATGTTGATTTTATAAAAATTAAAAAAACAAAATGACGTACCTTGCAATTTGTAGAAAAATGTGGGTGTTAAATAATATAAATAATATTTATTCAATAAAAAAATCAGCTGAAGTAGTTATTTTTCACGACATCGTTAACCATACATGTTGGTGGTAGGGGACTCTTTGATGAAATCTTAGATTTTGTAGGAAAAATACTTATTTTATTTAGATTATTATTTTAAACATTAACAGAAAAAAATCCGTTTGTAATAAATTTTTGATATTTGTCAAATCTACACATTTAATTCCTGCTACCCCTGTAAGCTACCATCAACCAAAATTGTTGTAAGGAAAAAGTTGGGCGTCTCGTCAAAATAAAGCTAACCAGGAAAAATTAGCTTGTTAGTAATGACTTGGAAAAATGATTTAGGGATCCCTAACTAAAACAACAACTTTTAGATAACATCCAGACTAGTTCGGAAAAAATACATTTTACCTCTTCGATTTAAAAATAACTATTTTTTCTTTGCTATAAATCAATAAAGCAATTCTTTGTTCTAATTATCAGCATATTATTTATAAATAAAAAATACCTTTCTTTTTATAAATGACGTTGGTAATTTTAATGTGCAATAACAAATATAACATATTTATTTAAAAAAAATACCATTTTGATTGCAACGCAATAAAAATACATAGTAAATATACGTAGAAATATTGTACTAAAAAAACAAGTTTTGATATGTGGCTATATTTAAGAGAGCCCGAAGTGCTTATATAATATATGTATAATATAGTGTACATACAGTGTGTCTACGTAAGTTGGCGACATATTGGAAGCTTTTTATTATAAATTTAACAATAAAAGTTCTTCTTATAAAAAGTTCTGCATTGTTTAAAACCTAATATACAACCATCAGGGCCTCGATTTTCAACTTCTGGAAGTAGAAATTTCTGATGAAAAAGGTTTCTTACCTGTCTTTTCAAATTACCTACCTTTGATTGTAATAGAGAGAGGCAAACAAAACACCTTTTCCATCAGAAATTTCTACTCCCGAAGTCGAAAATCGGGACCCAGATATTAAATTATGTCATTTATCTACGAGGCTTGGCCAAAAATGTAATTTTTAATCAAGAGACTTTCTGCATAATTGCTGATATTAAAATTTCTCTAAAAGAAAATATCTTCACATTTAAAGATTACTTCCAAATATGCAGATTTGTTTATTTACAAAATATATATATATTTTTGATTTTTTTTTTCTGCTCTGCGATAATCGAAAAAGAATTATTTATAATTAAAATTATAAAATGTAGTGCACTAGTGCAAAAACCTACATTTTGTCATTATCACAGAAAAATTAATAAAAAGGGTGTTGTTTTTTAATTAACAAAATTGCATATTTAAAAAGTAATTTTTTTCTCTTTTTAACATCTTTTCGGTATTAGCAAAAATACAGGTACTTAACTCTGAAGCAAAAATTAAATTTTTGCCAAACCTCGTAAATGACTGACATAATTTGAAATCTAATGGTTTTAGACTATTTTTTTATAAAGAATAACTTTATTTCGTAAAATTCATAATAAAAAAATTCCAGTCGTCAACTTACGTAGACACACTGTATATGGATATTGACGTTTTTTAAAGCTACAATGAGAAGTACATCAACAATAGTTTTATTAATAACTTTTGCAAGTTTGTTTATATCATGCTGTACAGCTTGCATTACGGATTGTTCACTCGTTCTTTGTAAATCTTCTTGCCCCCGTATTAGGCTACCATGCCCATATGGAACACTGTTTTATAGAGAGCCATGTTGCTGTGCTTGTCCTTTGTGTTATAATGTTACGCAACCTGGTGGTAAGTCATATTTTCATATATTATGAGCAGCAAGAGGATGGGAGTATGAAAAACTAATGGTGGAAGGATGTCACAAGATGAGGATTATTGTATTCACCAAGCTCCAACCAATTTATCAGACTGATAGCTTATAGTTTTGGCATTGGTATAAGCAGGTTATCAGTCTGATAAATGTTAGTTGAGCTTGGTGAATACGGCCGTAAGTGCTACTGGCCCTTAATTCTTTTTTTGTTTTACAGAAACCCAGTTTATTTTGCAGTTATAAACAAAGAAGCATTTTTAATACAACATATACATACATGTATTTTAATCCACGCAATTAAAACATTGCTTTTTTACAAAACTTGTTTTTAAAATAAGGTACTTATTTAGGTCACAAAAATTGCCAATAAAAAACGCCGAACATGTGTAGGAGGGCAAAATATTTTTTTACTATAAAATTTTAAAGGCAAAAAAAGGTTCCCTATGTCTAAAAACCTCATCTTTTTTCCTGTAAATGTCAACCAGTAATGTTCTTTTGTGTCCAGCAATTTAGGAGCAAAAAAGGTCCGACCTGTCCCAATGTCTTTCCTTTCCTAACTTCTGTAGCTTTCTTTATTCTTACGTTCCACCCTACAGGAGGTTAGGCATTTTAGAGGGGAGCCTCCTGGCGTCGCACCTGGTGTAATTTAGTTGGACAGCACCAAAAAGCAAAGTATTAATACTTGATCGAAGTGTGATTTTTACTTAATTACAAATTAAAACTGAATAAATTGTGCATATTTAATAAAAAAAAATGGTAAAAATTTAATTTTTATTAAAAAATTAAAGGTTTTAAAATTTATATATTTTAAATTCATAAGGAAAATGGTACAAATATTAAACAAATGATTTACTAACTGGGAAAACTCGAATACCGCAAAACTTATTTAATATTGCCTTTTATTTTTTGTGTGTTTATTTAATTTATTTATTCATTTATTTGATTTAAGCATATTATTAGTATTAAGAATAAGCCCTTTCTTTTTCATTGCCTTTGAACTGAGGACTACAGATAAAATGTGTTAGTTTATACATATAATAAAACCTTATAAGTAAAAGTAATAACCTTTTTCTGTTTTAGGACCTGGTGAGGTGTGTTCCTTTTAATGGAACACTTACAAGACAGTGTCAAAAGGCTTGATTTGCTTTCACGATGTGTGTACCAAATTAGTAGTTGGTTAGATGAAAATAACATTTTTTTATATCTTTTTAATGTATGATCTGTAAAACACCAAATAAAAATATTATCCAAAACAATTTAAGAAGTTTTAGTTGGCATCTTACTTGATATTTAATCCCACAAAATTAAATGTGCTTTTTAAAGACACTAAACTGAACAAGATATTGGGAGTCTCAATTAATTATTAAATTAAGGTCCTGTAAAAAATATATCAGCATCGCTCTGCGATGCTAATTGCTTTTATGTCAGACTAATGGTACGTTTACATCTGACATTTCTTGCATGATTCATTTATGTCAGATAGAAATTCTGGCTAATGTAAACGGTGAAAAATGTATATCTGACATTAATTTTTTACAGTTTACATTAGCAAGAATTTCTATCTGACATACAGTGTGTCTACGTAAGTTAGCGTCATGTGGAAAACGTTTTTATTATTAATTTTACAAAAAAAGTTATTTGAATAAAAAGTTCTGCATGGTCCAAAACCAAAAATGCAATCATCAGATATCAAATTGGGTTAGTCATGTACGAGATTTGGTCATAAATGTAATTTTTGCTCAAGAGTAAAATTCCTGTATTTTTGCTAATATCACAAATTGTTATAAAGAATATATTTTTAGAATTATTATTTTTTTAAATATGAAATTTTGTTCATTTCCAAAAAAAAAAAAAAAAAATTGGTTTTGCTTTCCCCTAAAATCGACAAAATTTAAGTTTGTACTTTAGTGCATTGTACATTATTTTTGTTTTGATTACAATAAATTTAAAAAGTATTTAAAACTGTCCTATAACATTTATAATCATGAAATGTAGTGCACTAATGTACTAACCTAAATTTTAGCATTATTGCAGAAAAAAAATCAAAAATATTATTTTTTTTTTGTTAATAAACAAAAGTGAATATTTAGAAGTAATTTTTATGTCTAAACATCGTTTCTTTTAAACAATTTTTGATATTAGCAAAAATACAGGTACTTTACTCTTAAGCAAACATTATATTTTTGGCCAAACCTCGTAGATGACTGATACAATTTGATATCTGCACAACTTTTTATAAAAATAACGTTTTTTAAAAATCAATAATAAAAATGTTTCCCTATGACGCCAACTTACGTAGACACACTGTAAATATCATGCAATAAATGTCAGATGTAAACGTACCTTTAGATATTAGTTTAGAAAACTGAATACTGAAGGTAAGTCCTCAGGAAAACTTGGAATGCAATTGATTATAAAAGCAAGAAGAGTGTTGATGTAAAGAAGTTATCTGATGTACATGGATTAAAAAAAAAACTGAAAAAACATAAATAAAGTTTTGCTAAAATATTAGAGAAACGTATTATGTATAGTGTTCTCACTTTAAATCAGACCTGGTCCGAAGTTTCGGATATACCAAGAATAACGATTGTGGGTTTACCTTGAAACTCAAGAGCAATTGATCCAGTTGTGTGATACAAAAAAAAGGTCTGCTAGAGATCTTTAGTAATAAAATCCATTCTGCTTGTCTTACAAAACTAAAAAAATATAAAAATATATATTTTTTAATTAATCAGTAAGATAATCCTTTGTTCTAATAATATACATATTTCTTAAACTTTATAATAAAAAAACCTTTTTGCTGTAAATGACGCTGGCTATAGATATGCACAATAATAAACAAAGCATAAATAATACTAGTTAAAAAGATTGTAAGACAATAAAAATGCATTGTAAATATGTATATATTTATTACTAAAAAACACTTTTTGATATTAAATATATGTATATAAGTAGACTTGAAATGATTATTATTTAATACAATATTATATTATTAGAAAAATCCTTTAAAGCTACAATGGGAAGAACACCAACTATAATTTTATTATTAACATTTGCAAGTTTGTTTGTTTCATGTTATACAGTTTGTCTTACAAACTGTGCAGCTGTTTCTTGCCTTAGATGCCCTCGTATTATTCCAACATGCCCATATGGAACACTATTATATACAAGGCCATGTTGTTGTGCTTGTCCTTTCTGTTACAATGTTACGCAGCCTGGTGGTAAGTAATATTTCTATACACTATGAATAATGGTGGTCCGTGACTTTAGCGCATGAAAAACTGGATAAGGAATATGAATGTCATAGCATATAAAAATTACTACAAAAAAACCATCAGTATGTGAAAATGGTCAATTTTCCATTGTTGAACCAATAATTTTGTAATGCAATTTTAATGTAATTTTAATCATACACTTTTTAAAAACATCTTTATTTACCTAAACTCTGATTCAAAAATATTCTCAACCTACAATACAGTTTGACTTGTGTATTAAAATTTTGTTTATGTGGGATCTGGCCAGAGTTTATCAACTAAGAATAGTTAATTCACTCGACGACGCGGCTGCGATCAGCGCGGGGGGTTTCCGTCAATCAAAAATCACTCGTATAGTTTAAAAGAAAATGACTGAAGACGATGAATTGTAGATGCTAGTAATTGGAAATCTTGTAATCTTGGAAAATCAAAAATACCAAGGAAAACATATCAATATGTTGGTAGTTTTCTAGAAAACTTAAATTTTTTGGTGAAAACGTTTTGTTTTCGAGATATCCATCATTAAAGTTGAAATTTAAACTAATAATCCTATTTTACTATATATCTTCTTCTTTTGCACACAATTCTTGATTTAAAGCTAAAGTGGCATACAATATTTGATTTTTACTCTTTAAAACCCCGTTTTCATATATTTTACACCTTTTGTTAACAAAATAGCGAAAGTTCACTTAAAAAATGCGGCAACCATGTATACACGCTGCATAGGTACATAGCTTGCTGCGACTGAAAACGATTGAAAGTGAGAATTATTATGCAATTTAATGCAAAAATAATGTAAAATACGTAGAAAACTGAGGTTTGAAAGAGTGTTAGTCAAAAATTGTTTTCCACTTTAGCTTTAAATCAATTTTGTGCAAAAAGAAAGGAGAATATAGTAAAAAATAGGATTACTTAAAATTTGTATAGTGTAGGTATAGATGCCGCAGATTTCTAGAAAATTACCAAAACTTGGAAAGAACCAAAAAAATGACTAATAGTTTTTCATTTTTTTTAGACAAACATTTCGATGTTGCCTCATTTCCTACAAGCAAAGAATTGTCGATCGCGAGAATAAAGTCCAAAAGTGATCAACATAAACGTGCGACATTTCTCGCAAGCGAAATTTTCGTGCAAGATTTCAGGATTCGGGCCCAGGCTCCTCCTGCCTTGCCTTTCCTCCGGCCACTTGCTGGTCAAAACAAAGCTCGTTTTCCTTTTCTATACTGTGCAGTCGTTCGCTTCGCATGGTACACGGTGACTTAACCTTGCCAGCACTGTTTAAACGTCACTTTCAAAGGCGCCGCAAGAGAGTGCATTAACTATTATTAGTTGATACTCTCTGGCTCCCGCCACATATTGTAACTGTAACTTTCGCAAAATAAGAGGAGATAATATTTTCCATGGCTTCGACTTAAAGTCTTGCGATTTTGTTTAAAAAATACTTTTGACAAGATCCTCGTTATGTCCTACAAACAAAAACCCCAATTTGCCTGAGAAAATAATTTTTTAAAGCACGAGCTTCTCTGAAAACATTATATCTTTTGATTACACAATATACAAATGTTTTAAAGATTAAATTCTAACTATTTATTTAACTTCGTAAAAAATATATGCAGAGTAATTTTTAATCTGTACCTACGTATACATTTGGGAAATTATTGTTTAAAACAAAAAATGACCAATAATATTTAAAAAAGATTGGAAAATACTTCTATTTATGGAGCTAATTAATTATTTTAATGAAAAAAGCACAAATTCTGTGGACAAAAAATTACTTATAATAAAAAAAGATGCTTACATAATTTTAAATTTTAATCGTATAAAAATACATAATTTGTTTATTGGTTTAGCTTCTACAAAAATTTACGACTCTTTTTTGATTTTAGTTAGTATTTATTATTTGTGCTTAGAGTTTACATTCTTTTTTTTTAATAATTAATCTCCCTTCTTAAAAATATTTTACCAACTTTTTTTTTAATTTTTAGTCATAATTTCCCATGTTTATGCTTATAGGTTAGGAATCACCCTGAATACTTAATATTGTTTTGAGCTACCTTAAATAATAAATGGGTTTTAAAAAATAAATACAAATAAAGCAAAAAAATAAAAATAAAACCAAACAAAAACAAAACCTTAACATTACATATTTTTGAATTATTTTAGGACCTGGTGAGCTGTGCTCCTTTTCAATAGAACACTAACAAGACAGTGTCAACAAGGCTTGGTATGCTTTTTTGATGAGTGTACTAAATTTATAGTTGGTTAAAAAAATCTATATACGGGGTGTTTTTTAATTGCGGTAAGAAAATTTAGACCATATTGATTTCTGAGCCAATTTTATTTAAAAAAGGTTATGTAGACATAGGCCCGAAAATGCTTTTGTGATGCTTTTTAAATTTTAATGTTTTTGAAAAGTTTAACAGCCTGTAACTTAAAAACAAAAAATTTGAAGACCCATGTTTGAACATTTTTATAAAATTAACTTAGGAATACGCTATTAAATTTTCTTACCATAATTAGGATTCTGTAAAGGTTTTTAATATCTATGGTCTGTAGTAAACAACCAAATAAAAATAATGTCTAAGACAATTTATGTGTTTTTACTGGAATTTATTGGAGACGTTGAGAGCCAGACCGGACAATGCCACAAATCAAAAATCGTGCTTTAGCCGCATTTTCAATAGCATTAAACCTATTTATTAGGACCAAAGTGAACTTAATAAGTCACAACAATCTTATAATAATTATTAGTATACACACAGGCCCAAATAAATAAGTTTTATGCTATTGAAATAAGGTTTAAAGCAAAATTTTTAATTTGTAGGATGGTGTGATCTGGCTCTCAAAGCCTCAATTGTGCTTTTTACTTGCCCTAAACCACCACATATTACAAAATCTTTGTGTTTTTGCTTATATCTAATTCCAATAATATTTCGAAAATGTCAGTCCTATCCCATAGTATAAAAGTTGTGTGTTTCTCTGCGTTATGCCCGTAATATGAAAAGGAACCATTAGCTACTGTGAATTTTGGATCATAGCGGCTTTTCCAAGTAACAGCTACCAAAGGTGTAAATGGCTACCCAAAATCCTTATACAGTGGACCCGCGGTAATCGGACAAACATTTTGCAAGCCGATGTAGGACTATCGAATTTGTCGGATTATAAAGTACTTCCTAAGACCCTCTATAATCCGGACTTGTTTTGTAAAAGAATACCTTGTAATCCGCCCAAAACTGATACAATACACATTGAGCATAATAGTGGTGGCTGCATGCAAGTTAAAACCAATGATCCGAAAAATAAAACGGATAGCTAATAGAAAATCAACAAAAAGATCGTACCATTCAATTTTTAGACCCATTTTCAAACTGCTGTAACTTTTTTAAAAATTAACTTATTTGAATATCTAAAACGGAGTTTAAAACCGCGTTTCTTCTACCTTAAGCTGTATTGCATTTAGTTTCAGTAAGGTGAATATTATCATGATGTACAGGGTGATCAATAGAGTGCTGCAAAAAAACAAAAAAATCGAGTGTGTCCCATTTCAGTGGTAATTTTTTTTTGTCGTTATAATATGGGTTGTTAGCAAGGTCATATCAATATCTCTAGACGTTTATGCCCGTTTTTGAATTGAGGACCTCTGGCTTGCGATACACCTCTAAACGTCAAATTTTGGTAATCAATTCATTAAAAAGCCATAACTGGAAAATGGATTGACGGATTTCAACGAGTGTTTCATATTCGGAAAGCTCATTTCATGTAGATTTTTTTGTGTCCTAAGCACTTTTCGATAGGTTATAATTTTATGAGTATACGGGGCCAACAAATACAAAAACATAGCTAATTTAGACAGCCTAAATATAGGATAAATTATTGAACGCGAAAGGGACCATATGTGTGTGTTCTGTTTTAAAAATGGCCAAGTTCAAGTTTGTGTTAGGGTATTTGGTGTTGTACACCATGATATACAAGTGATCAACAAAGTGCTCCCAAAAAATTTAAATGTTTAATTTTGTGCCATTTTGGATAGCAAAATGTTTTACTTATTAGAATAATATTGTTTTTCGATATTCCTAGACGTTGTTGCAAGTCATTTTTATTAAAATCCTAGATAAATGTAAATTTAGGATTTCCCAGTAATCCATTTTACACATGTTTTATACTAAACGTTAAAAAATAAAACATTCTCATTGGATAAAATGTTTTTTAATCTCACTTGCGTAAAATAACATTCAATAAACAACAACAGATAGAATTAATTATGGTACAAACAAACAAAAAACATTGAAATTAATAATGGGTGGGTCCCCCGTGAGCCCTCCTAACTTCCTCTACCCTTCTTGGCATGCTATTCACTAAGCTTGCAAGGAAGTCCTGGGGAATATCGTTCCATTCCACTCTTATCGCATTTGCCATGTCATCCAAGTTGTCAAAATTATGCTCTCCGTCATTCAATTTTCTTTTAATCCAACTCCATACGTGTTCTATCACATTCATATCCGGCGATCTTGCAGGCCAAATCATTCTTTCGATATTGTTATCCCTTAAGACTTCTTGGACAATTCTGGCTCTATGTGGACGAGCGTTGTCATCCACCAAGACAAAATCGTTTCCAAAATTTTGTGCAAAAGGAATAACAATATCCTAATACACATGTCTCGATACCTTTCAGCATTCATCGATTCTCCCACCAAAATAACCAAATCTGTTCTCCCATTCAACATCACACCACCCCACACAAGCAGTCCTCCACCTTCAAACGGTACTCTTGCATCCATGTTTTCTTCCAGATATCGTTCATTTCTTGCTCTCCAGACCAACATTCTTCCATCACTTTCCTTACAAATTGAACCTACATTCATCCGTAAACATGCATCTACTCCATTCTGCTAACCCCAGTTAGCATGATCTGCAGCCCAATGCCTCCTCGCAGCTCTATGAGTAGCCTGCAAAGCAGGGCAGGCAGCACGCCTGCGCGCTTTCAGTCCTCGCTCATGAAGCCGTCTCCTGATAGTTTGTGTGGAGACCCTATATACAATATTATTCTAATAAGTAAAACATTTTGCTATCCAAAATGGCACAAAATTAAACATTTAAATTTTTGGGAGCACTTTGTTGATCACTCTGTATATCATGGTGTACAACACCAAATACCCTAACACAAACTTGAACTTGGCCATTTTTAAAACAGAACACACACATATGGTCCCTTTCGCGTTCAATAATTTATCCTATATTTAGGCTGTCTAAATTAGCTATGTTTTTGTATTTGTTGGCCCCGTATACTCATAAAATTATAACCTATCGAAAAGTGCTTAGGACACAAAAAAATCTACATGAAATGAGCTTTCCGAATATGAAACACTCGTTGAAATCCGTCAATCCATTTTCCAGTTATGGCTTTTTAATGAATTGATTACCAAAATTTGACGTTTAGAGGTGTATCGCAAGCCAGAGGTCCTCAATTCAAAAACGGGCATAAACGTCTAGAGATATTGATATGACCTTGCTAACAACCCATATTATAACGACAAAAAAAAATTACCACTGAAATGGGACACACTCGATTTTTTGTTTTTTTGCAGCACTCTATTGATCACCCTGTACATCATGATAATATTCACCTTACTGAAACTAAATGCAATACAGCTTAAGGTAGAAGAAACGCGGTTTTAAACTCCGTTTTAGATATTCAAATAAGTTAATTTTTAAAAAAGTTACAGCAGTTTGAAAATGGGTCTAAAAATTGAATGGTACGATACCTGCGCACGAATTTTTGACCCCACACTGGGTGACTTGCTGTACACCTTTGCACATGCCCAGTTCTCATAAAAGTGAGTGTTTTTCAATTAAAATCCAATATAGTGTTGGCAACATTGACAAAATTTGCAGTATTTTAATAAATATAGTGGTCGCAACACTGAAAATGTTTACCTACACAGCGACAGGGTCACACTAATTATAATTTAATTGATAATTTAGGAGTTCCCGATCGCAAACTCCGGGTAAAATTGACGCCGTCGGCCGCTTAAAACTAAACAATGAGTAATTATTGTATAGTGTTGTTTGCAGAAATTGGAAGGGTTTTCTTGTGGTTTTGATTTCAAATAAGAGTTCAGTTTGGCACTAACCCCAAAAATTTTCAGCATAACATTTTCTAAGATCACGAACGTTTTCAAAGGACTAAAGGCAAAAGTGATAACTTGGTCAAGTCAAATGAGCGAATGGCGTTTACAAATGGCACAACATGCCAAGTTTAACTGAACGTAAACTGCTACGGCAGCGAAAGTGAAATAACAGTTTATAAATTGAGATTTATTCCTCAAACTAGTTACACCAAAACTAATTGGTTTTATGATAAAATAAACCAAATACCAATTGATTTAGTTTAGTTGTGTCAAAGTAGTTTTAAGAAGCAAGATAATAACGCAAAAATATCGTGCAATTTACGGTTAAGTCAAAGAGGGTCCAGCAAAAACGGAATTCAAGTTGAGATTAGTGCTTCAAAGCGTATACTAAATTATACAAGACGAAAAATAGTACCCAATATCTAAACCGGTTTAATTTTTAAGAACTTCTATGGAAGACGAGTACAAACTTAAAATAAAATATTTAAATATGTACCATAGTATATCCAAGAAACAAAATTAGGTAATTGTCTAGAAAGTTGCGGCAACTCCGATTTTGACGAAATTTGGTATACGGTGGTATTTGGGACGCTAATCATAAATCTAAAATATTTTTTTTCCGGAAACGTTTCGATCTGGAGATATTCGTCATCAAGGTCAAACTATTCTTATTTTTAATATATTTCCTTTTTTGCACTAAATTACTGATATAACACTAAATTAGCACACAATCTTTTATTTAACTATAAAAACCTTTTTTGAAACATGTTTTTCTTATTGGTTTTAAGCCTTTCCTTATTAATATAAAAAGTTTGCTTTAAATCAAGTCGCCATGTCTGAAACCATTATACACATAGGTGTATGCATGGTTGCAGCGTTTTAAGGGTAAAGGATTTGGAATTTAATGAAAAAAACGTCTAAAATAACTAAAAAAAGGTTGTTGTTTTAAGATGTTTATATAATATTGTGTGCCAGTTTAGTGTTATATCAAGAATTTTGTGCAAAAGAAGGCGGAATAGAGTGAAACTAAGAATTGAATTTCAACTTTGATGATGAATATTTCGAGAACGAAACGTTTCCAAAAAAAAAACTTTCAGATTCGTGATTACCGCCCCAAAAACCCTCGTCTACCAAATTTCCAAACCAGGTCTTGTTGTTTTGTTTTCCGATAGTCTGTAAATTTTTACTGCGCATGCCCACGAGGGATTGCGCAATGCCCACGTACACTGCTGCCAACAAAAACAATTGCTTAACATCGGGTTTTGATTTATTGCAAAAATATATTTTTAATAGAACCCCTGTATATTATACCATTATAAGAAGAATCTTTTAAAGAGCTTTAAAAAGTTCTCATGTGTTTTAACAAATTTTTAATAGTTTCGAAATATGGTGATCCTCGGGAATTGCATAGTAATCGGCATTTCTTTAAACAGAACACTCCGTAGAATTGTCTCACCATTAAATAGATATTTTAGAGAGCTTTAGGAAAATACCACATTTGATATGTCTATCTCTTATAGTTTTGTAAATATGGCCATTCAAATCTAAAAAATAGAAGATATGATGTCTATATTATCTTCCACACTACATTTAGTGCTTATAGCTTGGAGCTGTAGTATAATGAACATTTAACATAATTTTCAGATGTGGATGGCCATATTTCCAAAACTATAAAAGTTAGACATATCAAATGTGGTATTTTCCCAAAGCTCTCTAAAATATCTATTTAGATCCGAAACTATTAAAAATTGGATAAACCACATGAGAACTTTTTTAAAGCTCTTTAATAGATTCTTCTTATAGTGATATAATATACAGGGTGTTCTATTTTAAAAAGTATATTCTTTGCAAAAATCAAAAACTCAATGTTCAATTGTTTTTTGTTGGTAGCACGTTAATCAGCGGAAAAAATGCTACTACTTTGCTAATTTAACCGATTTCGTATCTCCAATAATAAAGAAGTTAGCAATAGTGTCGACTTAAAAATGATCACCCTGTATATTATTTCATATACTAAGATAGTTTTAAACATTTACTTGTGTCGGTTAAACGCTACAATAAAAAAAAATTATTTTGTATGTGGACCCCCTAATCCCCCCCTTTTTTTTACCTTTATTCTATTTTCAATGTTTCTTTTCAATTACCGAGCTAGATTTCAAATTTTAGCTTCAGGTTATCTGGAATTGGGACAGGTTTTTGATCTATGTATATGTCAGTCAGCCAGTCAGTGGGAAACTGACGACTGGACCTTCATATCTTCATAGCCGTTTGAGCTACCTTCATGAAATTTGGGCTTCTAGTTACCCTCATGGATAAAAAAACGCATTAGGTTACATTATTTCAATGCATTTTTAATTAGGCTTAGGGCGTTCTTCTCGTTACACATGAGACGTACGAACGCCCTACGCTCTACGATTGGTGAATTAAAAGTAATGTAACCTTTCACATGCAGGCGCGGCTCGTACGCGTTATGTTACATTATTTTCAATGCAAAATTTTTTGTTAGGCGTAGGTCGCAGGTCGTAGGGCTTTCGTACGTTCCATGTGTAACGTGATTTAATACTGTGTATGTGTGGAGTTACATGTGTTTACGTTTAATAAATTTTGAGTTATAAAGGGGTTAAAAGTAGCACCAAGTGGCTCGAGTAATATTAAACACTTGGACTTGGCTTGACACGCTGCCGCGTGTATAAATTCGTATTTTATACATTTTTAAATACGCTTTAAGACGCTGGTAACTTAAATGTACAATAATATTGTATTTATTTAACAAAGAATACTTGAAAAGGTGGGGTAATAAAAATGAACTATTGTTGATATGCAAGCACTTAGCACTAAAGATAGACTTTTCTTGATATGTCACTATTCATATAAGAAAGAGTAAAGTGGTTATTAAATAATTAATTTTTACGTTTTATTTAAAAGGAACAATGCATAGTAAAAACTAATTATAGCGGTAACCTTTTTGAGTTTGCTTATTTCATCCAACACAATTTTCCTTCAAGACTCTAATAAAGTTTCTTGCTTAAGCTGCTGTATTAAGCTGCCATGCTTGTATTTAACATTGTTTCATAAAGTACCATGTTGTTGTTGTTGCTATGGATGTTGCAATGTAACTGATACAGGAGGTAAAGTATTTTTGTTAACTTTAGTAAAAGAAAAAAATTAAAACAATATTATCTTCTGAAAAAGTATACCGAGTGCCCACGAGATAACTTTCCGGCTGCCATTTTTTTATTTCTTTATCGGTACTGACGAAATTTGGTAGGGTTATTAGACTAACGAAAATTCATTTTTAGGTGTATATGATAGGCTTTTATGACTTCCGGTTTTACCGAAAATGACTGAAACTTTTTATTTTTAAATGGGACACCCTGTATATTTTTTGTTTTTTGGATTCTTTAGATCCGTTTTAGTCGGAATACAATAATTCTTAAACAAATTTTGGTAAAATTTTATTTTTAAATCAAATTTCTATTTTACATCTAGAGTACCATGATGATTCTAAAATCACTTCTCATACTTAACTTACTTTCAAAAAATACAAAATCGATTTTATCTTTTCAAACTTTTTTACTAGAGGGCTCAAAACTTAACTTTTTAGTTTTTACCTAGCTCAAAAACCAAAATAGGATCATATCACTTTCATAATATTTCTAAATGCAGTATTTTAAAGCCAATCCAACGATGTAAAACACCAAGACACTTTATTTTCTTTTAAAAAACAACAAGTAAATTATCTTTTTAATGCTGAATGGCGTACATCGCAATTTATCGTAGTTGCTATGAAAACAGAAACTGATAATAATTAAGAATTTGTTGTAAAAACAATTGCCTGTGTTCCGTTAAAATTTTAAAAAATAAAAACATAATTTTGTGTTTTTGTATCTTCTACGATGTTATAATTATTTTAAGTTAAATTTGGTACTTAGATAATTTTTTATTGTTAATGCCAAATTTAACCTAAAATTATTTTAACATCGTAGGAAATACATAAACACAAACTAATGTTTTTTTAGTTTTTAAACTTTTAACAAAACACAAGCAATTGTTTTTACAACATATTCTTTAGTTTTTGTTTTCATGGCAACTAAGATAAATTGAGACGTACGCCATTCAGTATCCAAAAGATCATTTACCTACAAAACAAATGTTGTTTTTAAAGGAAAATAAAGTAAAGTGTCTTAGTGCGTTACATCGTTGGATTGGCATTAAAATACTGCATTTAGAAATATTATAAAGTGATATGGTCCTATTTTGGTTTTTAGCTAGAGTACAAAAACTAAAAAGTTTTGAGCTAGTAAAAAGATTGAAAAGATAAAATCGATTTCGTATTTTTCTGAAGGTAAGTAAAGCATAAGAGTGATTTTAGAATCATCATGGCACTCTAGATGTAAAATAAAAATTTAATTTAAAAAGAAAATTTGACCAAAATATTGTACTCCGACTAAAATGATTTCCGGTGAAACCGGAAGTCATATAAGCCCATCGTATACACTTTTACTTACTTTTCGTTAGTCTAACAACCCTACCAAATTTCGTCAGTATCAATAAAGAAATAAAAAATGGCAGCCGGAAAGTGATCTCGTGGGCACCCGGTAGAATCCAGACATGTGATGTATGGATTTTGATTTATCGTTGCCTTCTCAATACGTTTCTCTGGTCAGAGTTTGTTCATTAGGTCATAACTTATTTCTAAACTCAACAACATAAAACAAGTTGGCAGTTTCAAAGGTTTTATTTCGCTATGAAGCAAAAGTGACCTAAAATTTCTGCTCAGATAGCAAAAATACCGTATATCGCATGTCAATTTAAGGCAACAATGTTTTTTTCGGTTTTTAAAAGGTTCTTTAAAGATATTAAAAAAAAGTGAATAATGTATAATTTAATGTTTAAAATCTTAAAGAAAAAGTAATTTAAAAGTTTATTACTGATATAAACTAAAAAATGGAATCTTATTCCAAAAAATAAACTTGATATGTATTTGCCCATATTAAAATTTAAATCTAAATCATGTATAAAGGGGTTCCCACAATATATGGGCAATTTTCGAGATTCATATCAAACACATTACTATAATATGACAAGTTCCTATACATTTTTTAAGCCCTTTACTGAGATCTGTCCCTAAACAAACCGTTGACACAGGCACACAAAAAAAGAGTCTTGTATCTGAAACCAGACCTACCTACAGGTAAGTTTTTGATGTCCTAAAACCGAATCTGAAGTCAGAATTTACCTTTTACCTTTAGATTTTGCCCCAGCTACCCCAGCTACACTCTAACCCACTCCCAGAGGGTGCATATTTCACTTTGTGCAAAAGTTAAAATAAAAGTATCCAACTTACGTTTTTTAAGTCCTAAAACCGAATCTGAAGTCAGAATTTACCCATCACCCTTAGATGTTCGCCCCAGCTAATCCGCAGCTACCCTCTAACCCGACCCCAGAGAGCGAATATTTCATTTTGTACAAAAGTAAACAGAAGTATTCCGCCATGCTTTTTGATGTCCTAGACCGAATTTGAAGTCAGAAATTACCCATCAAATTTTTAAGAGTTTGCTCTGCTACCCCAGCTACCCTTCTAACCCACCCCAGAGGGTGCATATCTCACTTTGCGCAAAAGTTGTGCAATAAAGATCCAGGTTACGTTTTTTGATGTCTCCTAAAACTGACCTGAAGTCAGACTTACTATCACCCTAAGACGTTGCTCCCAGCTACCCTCTTCTAACCCACCCCAGAGGGTGCATATTTTCAATCTCTAGTGCAAAAGTTGTAATAGTGAGGGCATCCGCCGTGCCTATGTCCTAAAACCGACACTAAGTCAGCAGTTTACCCATCACTCCTTGGGATTTTGCCCCCAGCTACCCCCTCAATAAAAATATAATTAAGATAGCTTTTTATATTTTGACTTTCTTTGACACAAAGTAAAAATCTTCGCCCTCTGAGATGGTTTAGAGGGTAGCTGGAACAAAAACCTAAGAGTGATGGGTACACCTGGACTTCAAATCTGCTTCTTAGGACATCGAAAAACGTAACTTGGATACTTTTGTTTTTAACTTATGCACAAAGTGAAATATTCGCCCTCTGGGGCAAGTTAGAGGGTAGCTGGGGTAGCTGGGGTAAAATCTAAGGGTGATGGGTAAATTCTGACTTCAGATTCGGTTTTAGAACATCAAAAAACGTAACTTTGATACTTTTGTTTTTTACTTTTGCACAAAGTGAAATATTCGCCCTCTGGGGCGAGTAGCTGGGGTAGCTGGGGAAAAATCTAAGGGTGATGGGTAAATTCTGACTTCAGATTCGGTTTTAGGACTTAAAAAAACGTAAGTTGGATACTTTTATTTTTAACTTTTGCACAAAGTGAAATATGCACCCTCTGGGGTGGGTTAGAGTGTAGCTGGGGTAGCTGGGGCAAAATCTAAGGGTGATGGGTAAATTCTGACTTCAGATTCGGTTTTAGGACATAAAAAACGTAACTTGGATACTTTTATTTTTAACTTTTGCACAAAGTGAAATATGCACCCTCTGGGGTGGGTTAGAGGGTAGCTGGGGTAGCTGGGGCAAAATCTTAGGGTGATAAGTAAATTCTGACTTCAGATTCGGTTTTAGGACATCAAAAAACGTAACTTGGATACTTTTATTTTTAACTTTTGCACAAAGTGAAATATGCACCCTCTGGGGTGGGTTAGAGGATAGCTGGGGTAGCTGGGGCAAACTCTAAGGGTGATGGGTAAATTCTGACTTCAAATTCGGTTTTAGGACATCAAAAAACGTAACTTGGATACTTCTGTTTTTTACTTTTGTACAAAGTGAAATATTCGCTCTCTGGGGCGGGTTAGAGGGTAGCTGCGGTAGCTGGGGCAAAATCTAAGGGTGATGGGTAAATTCTGACTTCAGATTCGGTTTTAGGACATCAAAAAACTTACCTGTAGGTAGGTCTGGTTTCAGATACAAGACTTTTTTTTTTGTGTGCCTGTGTAATTGGTCTTTCCTGAAAAATAGCTTTTGATACAATAAAATATATCTTTATTAAAATAAATATTAGTAGGCATACCCTCAAACGGCGTCCTTGTAAAACATTTGCAGTTATTAGGTCGCCAGGGGCGGACTAACCGTTACCCAAAAGAGCTAACTATTTTTACACCCTGTAGGAAGCTGCCATATGATTTTCCTGTGTTATAGAGGGTGTCCCAACTCTATTTATACACTAAATTACTTGCTCCTGTACAAGATACACAAATAAACTTAAAATAAATAATGTTTATTTGGATACACTCTTTTACTGACAGTGCTAGTTAATATACAAGGTGTCTCAAATTCCTAATTTTTATTGTCAAGTTGGTTTTTTAAATAGAACACCTTATATATTTTAACAAATTTTGACTTTATATTAAATTCTGCATGAAAAATTTATAATACATCATACGTCAATTATTGCTGGTTTTTAAGATATCAGCAGTATGCTGATATACTTATTAACAATTAAACGTGAAGAAAGAAAATCATATTTTGGTTCTAATTATTTTTAAATAGTTCTGTTACTGTCAAAGTGACAAATAATATAATAACATGTTATTAATTACCTTTCATTGTAAGAACTACTAATAGGTAAGTCAGCTATTTAGTTTATTTTAGGTACATATTTACTAACCTAACTTAAAAACCCGTCATAATTGACGAAATGTTTTTTAATGCAATTCAGTAAACATGATGTGTCTAAAATAAACCAAATTGCTGACACACCTATAAGTAGTTCTTATAATGGAAGGTAATTAATTACTTGTTATTATATTATTTGTTACTTTTACAGTGACAGAAATAATTAAAAATATATAAAACCAAAATATTATTTTCTTTCTTCAGTTTTAATTATTAATGAGTATTGCAACATACAGCTGATATCTCAGAAACCAGCATTACTTGACGTATAGTGTCTTGTATATTTTTAATGTGGAATTTAATGCATAGCCAAAATTTGTTAAAATATATAGTGTGTTCCATTTAAAAAACCTACATGCCAATGAAAGTCATATTTTTGAGACACCTTGTATAATAACTAGTACTATCACTAAAAGGAGTGTATCCGAATGCACATTTTTTAATTTAGATTTATTTTTGTATCTTGTACAGGGGCGAAGTAATTTGATGTATAGAGTTGGGACACGCTGTATATAAATCTGTGAGATTGCAAACGTATTTTGGGACATCCTGTATAAGGTGTTTTTTTGCTTTTGTACGTTAAGCTCTTACTATTAGACAAGAAAACTGCTTTTAAAAGTAATACTATTAATTGCAAAAATCAAGTTATTGTTTTCATTAAATCATTTAATATTAATTTTTTACTTATTTTAGAGAGTGGGCTGTGTTTGTTTAAACGGATCATTAGTAAGGAATGTCAAAAGGTATTTTATGCCGTTGAACAGATTTTACCATATCGATTCTAACTGGAAAAGATAAAAATTATAATAATACATGTACATTTGTCAGCAGTGTTAGTATTGCCTGTATAGACGTTATTTTAAAAATAAAAATGTTCTTGTTAAACTTTGGTATACTTTGAATCTTTGAAACCTACTTCACCTGGTACCAAATAGGAAAATAAATTTACGCATTTATTTAGGATGATTTACGTCTAAATAGCTAGATATTTCGAGTTAAATAAAAAGCACCTTTTTAAGGTCCTTGCATAGATTAATGCTATTAATGTAAAGAGATGTTTTTGGTACGCAAGTATCACAATATGTGTACGATAGTAATTACGATTCTGAAGAAGCTAGAAGCATTTACGAAGAATGTTTTCCTGCTAGAAGAACATTTGAAAAGACTCCCAAAGACTTAAAAGTATTGTGATTACTAGTACATTTAAATGTAACTTAAAGTGATATGCTGTGTTTTTTCTTAATTTTGGTGTATTGCATCGTTTTAAATAAGTGACTGATAATCGCGGATATTGGTGGTGTGTATCGCTACGTATCGGTATGTCCTGTCGATTTTTTAAGTAAATATAGTACTGGAAGCGTAATTAAATAAAAAAATAATAACCGTTCGATAAATCAGTTGTTGTCCCTATGCGCTCGTATCCCTGTTGTGTTGCGATATTGCGAAATGATTGAGAAAATGTATTTACTTACGAGCCAATTTTCTCAAAACCGATTAATTTTCAAACACAATTCATTATAAACTTTTTGCTTAAAATAATACAAGAAATTACCTTCTAAAGTTATAAACATTATTTCCTTAACACCCTGAAAAAAGCTGTACCATAAATTTATCATTTAAAATCACCGCCTAGTTTGTTAATGGATTTTATGCACCCTGTATTTCCAAAAACTATTTTGGACTAGTTTTAAAAACCCTGTATGTGATAAAATAAGGAAAAGGTATTAGTATAGTTAAGACCATATTTATTTCATTCTGAAAGCGATGCCGCCAAGTACACAAAAAATGATAAAGTAAACAAAGCTTTTCGAAAGCACATAGCCTCTGACAGAGCTGATTACATATTTTCTAGATAAATAAATAAAAATATTGCAAAAACACGTATCACGTACTTAAAAAACATCCTCTTATTTCGTCTCTGGCGTACCATAAAACCTGTAACGCGTGTCGTAGTCGTCGGGTTGAATATTTTTTGCTGCAATAAATCATTGTTCACAAAAGGGTTTATTTGCTTTATTATTTTTTGTGTACTTGGCGGTATCGCTTTCAGAATGAAATAAATATGGGTCTAACTATAAATTTGTATGTAATATACGTCGTAATACCTAAAAACATGTTTTTTTTTTAATTTAAAAAGTATATAGATAACCTAACCAAAGTTGATAACAAAATATATAAAAGCATAAATTTATTTCTTTATTTATATTTTTAAGTCATACAAAATGCGTCTTTTGGTAATATGTTTAGCTGTAACATACTTTTCTTTCTGTCTTTCAAGCAATATAACCAATGAAACCCTTGTAATAACTCAATGTTACTGCTTGCTGCCCTGCTTTTTCTCGAACCACCACCAGTTTGTGGGTATGGACAAATATTTTATGCTCGAGAACCCTGCTGCTGTTGTTGTCCAACGTGTGTAAATGTAACTCAACCAGGTGGTAAGCAAATATAATTAAAAGATTTTTTAAATTAATTTAATGAAAAAACTAAAATATCTTTATTAGTAAGTTTATTCAAATGGCGTGATAAGTTTAAGCAATAGTAGTGTTAAATGTAGGAAAGGCGATATATTTCGGGACGATAACGATGGTGGAGTTTACAACCAAGAGAAAATTTGAGGTCGTAAAATATGTTTTTTTAGTTGTATTAGTAAAAAAAATTGAAACATTTACAAAACTGCAATATGTTTAAGCTGTGTAATTAACTGACGACTTTCTTTTTAATTTTATTTTAGAAGTAGGTGAGCTGTGCTCCTTTTATAATGGAACATTAAGAAGGCAATGTAAAGAAGGTCTTACATGCGTTGGCGATTATTGTAAATGAACTAGTGAATAAGAAAAAACACCTTATGTTTACTTGTATATTTGTAAACAGTTTACAGCAAATAAAAAGACATTGCTTTTAATAAAACGTTTTTTTATTTATTTAATATCTAAATATTTCAAATTAAAATTTCTAGTGGCTCTAGGATCCTAATTTTGCTGTTTAGCCAACAATTTAAATCAATAAGTGTTATTGTTTTTATTGATTTATAAATATTACTTTTAATCAAAACCTCCAGGCACCAATAAATTTGCCTTTGTTAACAAATATCATTTTAACAATTGTGAGAGTTTAATTTAATAATAAATATAATTTAAATACAAACAAAACCTAACTTATTTTTCTAAAACCATGGACACAATTCAGTTTATTTGATACATTTTGCATAAAGGAGACAACATTTTTCACTTTCCGAGCAAGTCACATTATGGGTGGTTCCATTTTCATCTATCGTAAAACATGATCGATCATTATTGTCTCCTAAAAAATAATAAAAACACAGGACCAATCTGTTATCAGTTGCTTTTTCAAAATAACAGTAAAAATCTGTTTTCCTAAAATAATGATTTCTGGTAAATTTTGTTTGTCCCTTCTTACTTTCTACCTATAAATTTTACAAAAACTTGGAGCAGGTTTACTCTTTACCCACACAAACACCCCTTATCCAAAAATTAAGACAATCTCATTATTATAAAAAAATACTAAAAACTAAAATTTAACTTAGATACTATACCGAGTGTTTCTCACCGGTGGTTCCCCCATAACTTTTTAAGTTTTTGAGATAAAAACAAATGAAATTTAGTATGTCGTTATTTGATATAATGTATTCACTTGTTTTTTAGTACTCCCGGTTTAACCGAAAATAAGTGCTACTTTTTAAATTTTAAAAGGCACCAGTAGTATATTTTATCTTATTTTAATAGAATATAACATTCTGAATACAATGACACCTCACATGTCATTTTTTTGAAATTTCGGTAGTCAATTTTTTTTTTTTTTTAATTTCAATCTAGTTCCATGATTAAGCCAAAACGGGGCGCGCTTGTGGCTGCTCCGGTGTTATCGGCAGCATCGATCTCCGGCACGCGGTGTTCTGCTCGGGGGTGAACGAACGGACCGAGCAGCAACCATCCAAGTTATGGAATGAATGGTGTGTAAATGGGAAGGAGTAGGGGTCAAAGTACAATAAGCCTTCAGGCTGCAGTGCACCACCTAGGGGGACGGTCGTCGGACCTGGGTGGGATGACCCCGAAAGGGCAAAAGAAAAAAAAAAAAGCCAAAACGGTTTATTTTAAGTCAAGTAGCCATGAAAAATTAAATTAATCGATTTTTGTTTCTTACGACTTCTCAAGGCGAAATTAAAGTTTGCAAAATCCTATTTATGACCATAACTCCTTTTTTTTATCTCTGGAGAAACCACAGAGGCTGGAAGCCGAAATACTAACGTACCGTAGGTGTCTTAAGCGAGGAAAGAGGGCCTTTGTTAACACGGGATTTAAATACTTGAAGATTTGGGGGGAATGGAAAAACCTCGTCGGGCAGCAGGTTTCACAGTCTAGAAACTCTAGGGATAAAAGAACGAACAAAGTGAGAAGTTCGGTGCCTGTCCAGTTGGACCGTATAGGGATGCATACGTTGGTAACCGTGAGTGGAGGAACTATATTGGACAATTCTTCAGAGCAGAAGCCATGGAAGTACCTATAAAAAAGCGATAAATCCCCCACGACGATGGGCAAGAGGGGAAGCCTTTCTGTAAGTGAAGGATTATTAATGAGACGAATAGCTCTTCTTTGAATAGAATCAAGAATGCTTAGGGTTATGGGGGACGCCCTGCCCCAGATATGAGAACAATATTCCAAGGGATTATTTAGAATGTCATATTCTATTGAAAACCGGAAGTACTAAAAAACAAGTGAATACATTAACTAATCCACAATTATGTCAAATACCGACATTACAAAATTCATTTTTTATCCTAAAAGGGTAAAAAGTTATAGGGGAAAACCACCTGTGAGAAACACCCAGTGTAGGTACATTGTATGAGAAGAGAAAAGTTTTTTACTTTCGAGTCATTTCCGGTTTAACCGAAAATGGCACCTATTTTGATTTTTTTATATGAAACACCCCGTATATTTTATCATTTTGGGATTATCCAAAGCCTCGTCCTCACTTGCTAGTCAACACTATTATCAACAATGTTATCTAACATGTTTCGAAAATGTCATAAGAACGCAACAAGTTATTTGCTTTTTTCAATAAGTTATTTGTTACCGCAACAGTCTTGCGGTAACATGTTCCGACTGGTTCACATTAACATTTTGGCATCCAGTTATAGAAATATGTATTAGCAACAAGTTTTTGTAACATGTTACTAAGTGAGGACACGGCAGGCCGCGTCATCACTTGCTGTTGTTGATAACAGAACACTGTTATCAACAATGTTATCTAACCAGTTTTAAAAATTTTATAAAAAAGCAACAAGTTATTTCTTTTTAACAAGTTATTTGTCACCGCAACAATGTTGCGGTAACATATTGCGACTGGTCCACATTAACGTTTTGGCATCAAGTTATAGAAATATGTATCAGCAACCAGTTTTTCTAACATGTTACTAATAGCTTAGTGACTTATTGTTCAAAAATGGCCCGATACTTCGGTTTTCAGTAGAAGCAAATGATATATACAGTGAATAAAGTATGTCAACATTAGTAGATTTTTGAACAGACCCACCTTAAAAAGTCCTGCTGGCACCCCCACCCCCTCAAAGTTGGTTAAGGGATTGATATAGTTTTTTTTTTTAATATCTTCTAAACGGTAAATGATAAAAACTGATTTTGGTGTCGTTAGATAGAGCACATAATTCTGCAAAATAGTAACACTAAAATTGTATTTTTGTTGATTAAGTAAAATTATACAACAAAACAAATGTTGGGGGAGCATCCATACGGACTTTTTACGATATATCTTTCAAACCATCCACCAAATAAAAAAATATAAGATACAAAAATAAAGGCCAAAGTTTTCCCTTTTGAATGGTGTGTAACATTATACTATTATTTAAAAAAAAAAGCTACCAGTGGCGTACAAAAGTAGCACTACACCAGTATAGTACCTAAAAATAGAAATTTTTAATGTAATACTTTTAATTTTTTTTTAATATTTTTTACTTTAGTTTTATTAATTTATAATTATTTCCAATTCTGCATACTAGTAATAATAAATAATCATATTACACGGAAAAAAATTACCAGTACAAAAATCAAAATCAAAACGTGTGGATTGAGTTTGGTACTGGTTAAAATGTAAGACACGTTTCGTGTATCGAAATTGCTAAAAAAATTAATGAAAAAGTCTAGCCCCTTCTTTTTTCATTCACTAACCGGTTGCGATACCACGTTCTCCTTTTATGGAAAAGGAAAAAAGTGTTGGGAAGCTTGGGAATCTTTTCCGGAAGTTACAGCAACTTTCATTGATTTATTAAATGGGGATGGATTTTAGAGAATACCAAATGGACACCACTGTCGACCACTTTAAAAAATGAAAAATATCATAATACACTATTAAAATGTAAATGTAAGATTTGTGGCACAAATTGTAAATGTTTTTTTAAAATTTTTAAAATGTACCAGGTTATGTTTGTGTGCGAAATGTTGTAATTAGGTATTTTAGGTTGTGTAATAATGCGTTTGTTTTTTATTAATGTTATATACAGTGTGTCCCAGGATAGATGTTACAAGAGGACAAATAGAAAAAAAGTTTTTGAATTTTAAAACGAAATTTTGGGCAGACCGGTCGCATGGTCCAAAACTAATAAATACAAAACTTTACTTCAATTGGTATTAAACAGGGCGAGTTAAAAAATTGACAAAAATATTTATTTTTACTTAACGTGTTTATTTTTAAATTTTGACATAAAATTTAGTTCTCTACAACATTTACCTATACAATTTTGTCCTATTTTTAAAAATAAAGGTACTTTATTCTTGGTCATTTTTCATATTTTTAGTTATAACTTGCCCTGTATATTACCAATTGAAATAAAATTTTGTATTTATTAGTTTTGAACCATGCGACCAGTTTTCCAAAAGGACGATTAAAAATTCCAAAATTTTTGGTGAATTTGTCTTCTGTAACACTCTATCCTGGGACACACTGTATAAGCCATATTTGTTGTTATCTTTATAATAAAAAGTTATTATAATACTGTTTTTATTTATTTAAAAATATAATGAATCAAATTATAAAACAAAAGAATTAAGTAAATAAAATGTAAAGTATAATTATTATTAATTAATAAATCTAAAGTGAAAAATAATCTTTTAAAATTAAAAGAATAACATTAAATATTTCGATTTCTAGGTACTTTACTGGTGTAGTACTAATTTGGTACGCCACTGGTAGCATTATTTTAAAAGATAATAGTCTAAATGATAACTTTGTGGTTTGTCGTTTATATTGTTTATTTTTTTGTTAATGGTTTGAAAGATATAAGGTAAAAAGTGCCGTATGGATACCCCCTTCGACTTTTTTTGTTGAAGAGTCTTATCAAAAAACAAAAATATTATTTTTATTACTAATATTATGCGCAATAAGGTAATATTACCAAGTAATATAACTAAAGTCCGAAATATTCTGAAAAAATAAAATAAAAGAATAACATTAAAAATTTCTATTTTTAACTACCTACTATACTGGTGAAGTGCTACTTTTGTACGCCACTGGTAGCTTTAATTTAAAAGAAAATAGTATAATGTTATACACAATTCGATAGGGAAAACTTTGGCCTTAATTTTTGTGTCTTATATTTTTTTTGTTTGGAGGACGGTTTGGAAGATATATCGTAAAAATGCCTTGTGGATGCTCCCCTCCAACTTTTTTATATTGAGATTATTACGTAATAAACAAAAATAACATTTTAATTATTACTATTTTGCCGAATTTTGTGCTCTATCTAACGACACTAAAATCAGTTTTTTATCATTTTCCGTTTAGGAGATATTACAAAAAACTATATCAATCCAATGATCTAAAAACTAAAAGGATTGCTAATAGAAAATGATCCGCATATATTTTCAATAGACCTGCGCACGAAATTTTTACCCCACACTGGGAGAATTGCTGTACACCTTTGCACATGCGCAGTTCTTATAAAAGTTAGCATTTCTCATTTAAAACCCAATATAGTGTTGGCAACATTGACAAAATTTGCAGTATTTTAATAAATATAGTGGTTGCAACACTGAAAACGTTTACCTATACATTGACAGGGTCACACTCATCCTAATTTAATTTATAATTTGGGATTTCCCGATCGTAAAATCCAGGTAAAATTGACGCTGTCGACCGCCCAAAACCAATCTCCCATCTACGGTCGACCGTTATTAGGTATAGTCATTTGGTACTTGGTGTTTTATTTGTGCGTTGTGAGTAATTCTTGGTGTTTTTTTAACTTTTGTTTAATTTAAGTTTTGTATAACTAAAACTAAATAATGAGTAAGTAGCAAATTTTCTGTTTCAAATAATACTCTTTATTGCCATGCAGTCAATTTTTTAGAGATCAATAAATCCATTATTTTTTGAAATAGTTATGGTTTGGGTTATTTTTTTTTAAACAGGAAAAATTGTATTTAACGATTATAGAAAAATATACATGGCAGTCCATTTAAAATAACAAACTTGCCCTATATACGAAAATTGGCCGTTTTCGTAAGAAATAAATGTCACAACCAAATGGCAAGGATATAAAAAGAAACTTAAAAAAATCTAAGGCTTTTCGCGAAAACCGCATTTTAAGAATTTTATTTCTTCTAAAATTATTCGCGGTGAGAATGGGTTAAAATATAGTCGGACACCCTGTATTAGCATTGGACTGATGCATTTATAATCACACAAAATAAAATATGGCAGTTTAATTAAAATAATTTGACATATTTTCAAGTTATAATACGTAGCCATAAGCAATTTCGTCGGCAATATCACGAAGTGGCGTATCTCAAAAAGTAGGAAAATTGACTAGAGCTGATGTAATTGCTTAACAAAAGTTGCTTCTTAATATTACAAATTGGCATATGTTAGATTCTGATATCTTTAAAAGTTATAGAAATATAATACTAAGCCTATTTCATTTTACTAAGAAAAGAGTAGTACAAAAAATACCTAAAAAGCACCCTTGTGAAACTTCAACAAAAAAGATACGCCGCTTCGTGATATTGAGGACAATTTATACCATATAATATCTTGTAGATTGCTTATTGCTCGTATGTTAAAAAAGGAACATAGGTATCTTTCTGTGGAATGTTTTGAATAAAATTAAATAGTCCAAGCGATTCCATTGCGCTTTAAGCCTAGTTTAAGATTATTACATTATCAAGTTTATTTCAAGTTGGCATTTGTAGGCAAATTAAATCAATAATTAATTACTGGGTCCTTTACCAATTTTAATATTTGTATTTCACGTTTTTTTTGTGGTTTCAATAACAAATATGAGGTCAGTTTGGCCTAACCACAAAAATTAGCAATTTCAATGGCATTACACGCCAAATTTAACTGAACGACAACTGCTACGTCAACGGGAGCGAAATATCAGTTTATGAATTGAGATTTATTCCTCAAACAAGTTACACCAAAAGTAATTGCTTTTATGATAAAATACCAACCATTCAGTTTTGTTGTGTCAAGGTAGTGTTAAGAAGGAAGATAATAATGCGAAAAAATTCCGTGCAGGTTTGAGGTTAAGTAAAAGTGGGTCCTCATGAATCAAAAAGAAGGTGTTTTAGCAATAAAATGGAATTTAAATTGAGATCAGTGCTTCTAAGCACTCTCGTTTGCTAAATCTTAATAAAATCGGCGATACGACCGAAAAATAAAAAAATATACAACAAAAAATAGTCCCCAATATAAAACCGGTTTACTTTTTAGGGACTGCTATGAAAGACGAATACAGACTTAAAATAAAATATTTAAATATGTATACCCCAAAATTACTTGGTATATTTTCTTTATAAATGAATCATATACAAAATGTTAAACCCGGTCCTGTTGTTTGTTTTCGGTTAGTCAGTAAATGTTTATTGCGCATGCCCACAAGTGTACTGCGCAGTGCCCACGTAGGGGTTATTGTGATTTTCGCTGCATTCATCCATATTTATTTTTCAGATCATTGTATCAATCCCTTAACCAACTTTGAGGGGGGTGGGGGTGCCAGCAGGACTTTTTGAGGTGGGTCTGTTCAAAAATCTACTAATGTTGACATACTTTATTCAATTTACAAAGCATTTGCTTTTACTCAAAAACCGAAGTATCGGACCCTTAAGTCAGTAAGCTATAAGTAAGGACACGACTTAAGATAATTCTGAATCAGAATGTGCATCTTAAAATTTAGACTTAAGCTAACTTGTTTTTTAGGGCCATTTTTAATGTTGCATCAAGGTGGCCATGACTGGGCTCAGGTTGGATCCCAGGTTATTTGAAAAAATACTAACGCAAAGGAAATAAAACAATTTGGCAACTTAACATTTTTGTGTCATGATGGCAATGGCAACCCTTTAAGACGCACTTTTCGAATAAAGGATTTTTAATCAATCTAACGATACCAATTTATTTGCAATCGAATTTAAAATAAGGACATGAATAAAGGATCATGGCCACCTAGATGTAATATTACAAATGGCTCTCAAAAAATCAACTTGTCGTTAAATTTCTAAAATATCCTATCTAGAAATGTCTTAGGAGCCCGACAATGTTAAAATATACAAGATCTTCCATTTAAAAATTGACAATTGAAGCCATTATCGGTTAAATCCGGAAGCAACCTGAACAATAAAAAAATATGCGAATACTCTACTCTTCTCATACCATTTACCAATACCATACCATTACAAAGTTTTAATAAGCGACTTCAAAAACGAGGAGGTTCTCAATTCGCCAATTATGTTTTTTTATTTATTGCTTATACTCTAGAACAGTGATAGCAAACCTTTTTGTATTAACGTGCCATTTTTGTACATAAATGTAAAATGATGTCCTAAACGTGCCATAAAATACTTGTAAATCAGTAAGTAAAAAAATTAGAAGAGAAAAAAATTCTTAACTTAAAACTTTTAAATGGTGTCCTAGGCGTTCCATGAAATCATGAAATACTTTTCAGAGTGGGGTAAAAATTAAAGAGAAAAAAAAAGGATTTTCTACTTAAAACTTTTATCCTTGTCCCATCCGGCCACTGCATAATTTTCACTACAAAAAACATCAACACACTCGCGTGCCCAAACTTTTACCTCGCGTGCCATTTGGGGATACGCGAGCCATTGGTTCGCCATCCCTGCTCTAGAAGTTATGACTTGTCTAAAAGACACCGGGTATGTATTTGAATATCGCCTTCTAGATGTTAGAATTGTACTAACAGATAGATTAGTACAATGCAAAACATCTAGAAGGTGGTGGTTTTAGTCATTGACGTGTGGATAAAATGTCATTGGTATTAGTACTTACTTTCTACTGGTTTACAATAACTACAGCATGGACCACATACTCTGTGGGCGGGAACTAGAACCTGTCCATTCGGACACGAAGTTACATTTTGACATTTGACATTAGTGCAGTCAAGAATATACAAACAAATTCCATTTGAAACAGTTACGATATATGCAAACAATACGAAAATATACACAAGGATCATTTTTAACAATACACACACAAGACAACATAAAAATATGTTTTCAGTATAATTAGCAGCTTTTGTCTACCTAGGTCATGTTTTTATGGAAAATACACGTTAAATAGATAAACGTGATAAATTATTTCCCAGAATTTATAAAATGTATATCCAAATACTAATTTATTAGCTTTTTACACGTTATATATATGGTAACAATTATAATTTAACAACAAAGATACAATTTAAAACGTCAACCAATAAAATAAATATTAGTTATAGTTTAAATTTGTAAAAACTTTTTAATTTTTTATCATATTTTGAAAACGACGACATATTTCTCATAAAAACCTTAACAGTTTATTTAACTTTGTTAACAGTCCTTTATAAATTTTTTAGAGGATTTGAGTCAATTGACCCTGTGCGTGCATAAATAGGACCTAAGATCCGGACCACAGCGGGCCCATCGGGCAAGTAGACCAACAAATTTTAAAAAATCACTAATTATTTTTTTTACATTGTATATCGCATTTTGCTAATAGTGCCTGGGCCAGTAATAAAATGGATTTCATCATAAGAACCCTTAAAAACCTTTTAGGGGTGATTCCTTTGACGACTTTGCCACAAATATTCATACCGTCATATATGGAAGGGGTTCGGACTGGGCGAACGCGTCACATTTTGTCGAACAAGTTTACCATAATAAATCACATGAAATTTTTAACATTTTGCCAAAATTGTAAGAGTTACAGTCACTAACCCACCTATAGTCCTATACCCGAAACGCGTATTTCAGCCTTATGGTTTCATGACTGTAACCCTTAGTATTTTTGGCTCAATCTTTTAAAATTGCATGTAAAGCATTGTGGTAAACTTGTTCGACAAAAAAAGTAACACGTTTGCCCAGTCCAACACTCGACCCATTTAACACTGATGGGCTGAGTTAGCGGGCCGCTTCCATATATGGCGGTATGAATATTCGTGGTAGACTCGAGTCGTGAAAAGGAACCCCCTAAAGAAGTTTTAAAATGGTGAAAAGAATTATTATAAAGTCCATTTCATGACTGGCTCAGGCACTATAATCAAAACAGTGCCAAATAATTACCGTTAACTATTATTTTAAAAATATGTCAATAACCTGCCCAACATTCGGATTTAAACTACAAAAAGAAGGAATAGTCTAAGATCGGCATTAAAAAATATACCTCATCTGTTAATTGAATAACATAATATTTTCTAGGCAGATTTTAATGTAGTTTGAATGCAAGTGAACAACCTTTGCCAGCATAGGTCTGCTACAATTAATTAATTACTACTTAATTTATTTATAATTGTTACCTTTATATGTTAATTGCATGAACCAAACCTTGTTGTAGCAAAGAATACTAATCTATAGAACATGACAAGTGAGATTTTAGCGTACCTTAAAATTTTAGTACCTACCATGACCACCAGAGTGCGAAAGTTGGCACCGAACCAATCAGAAAATTGGTCGATGCCCATGTCAAGTTTCTATTGATTAATTGGACTACTTTTGCTATCTGGTTGTCAGTGTAGGTACTAAAATTTCAGGGTACGCTGAAATCTCACTTGTGATGTTCTATGGATTAGTATTCTTTGGTTGTAGCATAGAGTAAGGAAATTATAAGAGTTATCATGGAATAGCCGATTTAAGGACAGGTCATGCGAAAACTCCCAATATAATTTTATTCGTTTCTCGTTGAAATACCGCCAGTTAGTCATTTCAGTAAGCTTACGTGTCTCCCCACCGCTGATGTTACACGAGGCGAGGCTTCGACCGACGCATTTAAAGTGTAAACTGGAAAATGACAAGCCTGCCGCCAAGCGCTGCCGCAAAAGCGGTACGAAAATTTTAGCATGCCATGGTTTCTCTTATCCGTAGGTATGTTACTTTATGGTTGTAGTAAGCACCCATCTCTATGACTTCTACACTTAGCTGCAGCCACGTGAGAACATTTTCTGTTTGGTTTATGCAATTAGCATGTAAATATAAATAAATTAGTTATTAATTAATTAACTTTTATTAATTGTAGCAGACCTATGCTGGCAGAGGTTGTTCACTTACATTCACTACATTTAAATATGTACTGCCTAAAAATAATATTTCATTCAACTAACAGATGAGGGTATATTTTTTTAATGCCATATCTTCAAGTTTTTAAGTCCCGTGTTAACAAACTTCCTCTTACTTTGCTTAAGACAACCACGGTACGTTAGTATTTAGGCCTTCGGCATTCGTGGATTGATCAAAGATTGACAAAAATTTTTTTTTGGTAACATATTTCTTTAATTATATTTTACAACTATTTTACCTAATTTTGTATTTAAATGAATTTGACAAACTTTGACATTCATTTTTGTGTTGTATTAAAACTTGGTTAATTACGTAAAAAGGTGTAAAACCTGATTTAAAAGATATAACACTAAAAACAATATTTGGTTGATTTTTAACATTTTGCTAAATTATGAAAAATAAAGCTACTTTTGTCTTGGTTCATTTTCATATTTTTGTAGTTTTTGGAGCTCCTGTACAAAACAAAACAAATTTCTTAACGTGAATCTTGTTTTTTTAAGAAGCAAAAGCGGTTGCCATATACTATATTTTTGAACATTTAAATTCTTTGGTTCATTTGTCCTATTGCAAAGTCCATCCGTGGACATACTGTATATGCGATACCCAAACAACATTGTAAATTCATTTTCTTTATTTTTTTCCAATGTTTTATTTTTATTTCTAATACATCTATTGCTTTCTTTTTTACAAGTAAGACTTGGTCCGCATGTCAGTTCACTTGTGTTCGTAGCCATCTACATAACAAGAGTCACCTGGCTCTAAAAAAATATAACAAAATAATTAAAACTACATAATAAAAGAACTATATATATAAAAGAAAAAACTTTAAAAATATCTCAATTCATTGGACAAAAAAAAAGCAAAACCAAGATACCTAATTTTTACACTTAAATTAATATTACAAGTATGAACAAACTTACCTGGTGTGACACATTCCATACAACACCCACAATATCCCCTATTAGCCACCAAAATTGTTCCCTCTGGACACGGAGTCACATTGTGGCACAAAGTTGCAGCACAAGTCCACGGTCCACAATCATCGCCTTGTACATTTATCAATAATATGGCGAATATCATAAATATTAATAAGATTTTCATATTAGGATTATTTTTTAAAAACTTTTGACAGTTCACGAATACTTAAAAGCTTACCATCTACTCAACGAATCGTAGTTTTTATATACAAATTAATTAATAAAACCAAAAACATTAAAACAATAAATTTGCTTGTATCCGGTTTCAAACAGATTTAAAAAAATACAAAATAAATTTATTGTATTGCATTATTGTGTTTATTTTTAGTCAAGGTTAGAGGAATGTAGGGTTTAATGGTCTACCAGGTACGTTGACACATTATCGAATTTGGTTGCGTTTAAAAAATAAGATATTTCAGGACATTTATAAAAACCCACAAATGTATAGTCTGGTAAAAAAAAATCTGAATATTTGTCAAGGTGCAAATTTTGTTAATAATTTTTTAACAAATTCGTAACTGACCAAAATTTAAAGAACTAACCAGAACTAATGAGGGCAGAATTTTAAAAAAATATAGGAAACTAAATTTGGCCTGTCCAATTTAATGCTCATAAAGTGGGAATTTCTTCACATGCCCACAACATCCTAGATACCAAATTTGTTAAATGTAGCTTAAGCGGTTTTAAAGATATTTAAGACATTACGGTGGGGTGTTGTTAGTGTTACATAGACATTGGCGAGCCATTTTTGGGGGTGGCAGATTTGGTTTATTAATTTTTTTATTTCGATTAACTTTCTAGGTAAAGATTTTGTTTTGGCTCCTTAACATTTTTGTGCGTTGATATGATTGTGCACTAAGGTATCAAAATTCAGAGGCGGCAAAATGAATAGCCTAGGGGCGCCAAATATACAGGGTGTTCCTTTAAAAACTTGCCACTCAAGTTATCTGCGAAAGAAGACAGATTTAAGAAAATCTTTAAAACACTTTAATATACAGGGTGATTCAAAAACATATGCCATCGCTTAAGGGTAGATTCCTTAGCCAAAAATAAGACAAAAATGTCGTATGAACATGGGTTCGCAAATGCTTTGTTTCCAAGATACAGGGCGTTTAATTTCTTACTACGCCAGCGATTTCTCTTAAATTTGGGACATAAGGTACATTTATTAGTAGGCATATTTTGACTATAAGGAATTTGCTATATTTTTACCAGGGGCGTACTTGTGGGGTAGACACATAATATTTTTTTAATTAAAACATGTACGCCACTGATTTTAATAAATTTTAATAGCGCAATTAAATACTTTACTAAATGCTTAACAAAACTTGTTTCTTAGCATTTTTCGAATTTTGTTTGGTTTTCGGGATATTTGCGATTTTAATACGGTCTGCAGCTACTGACCGCCACCTACGTTAAGCTATAAAACATCAAAGAAGGCTTTGAAATAAAAAAACAATTGCTTTAAATTTGACAAATTGGCTATTGTATTACCACTATTGTTTTAATCATAAATTTTTTTCTAACTCATTATAAATGCCTTTTATTAATTATAGTTCGTCAAAGTTAACAGATATGTTGTTAATTTATGGTGAAACCAGACAAAATTCAAGAGAAGCCGTCAGACTTTATGCTCAGTGATACCCGCTACGAAAAGCACCTAGTAAAATCATTTTTGAGTACATCGTAAGGCGTTAGGAGAAACTGGCTCTCTTAAACCTGTAAAAGCAAATTCCGGGCGTTCAAGATTTGGTCGTACAGTTCAAGCTGAAGAAGCGTACTAAAGTCGGTAGAACGTGATTCTAATATCAGTACCCGAATAATTTCCAATGAACTACGAAACATTTCTCAAGCTTGGGTAGTTCGAGTTTTGTAAGAACAACAACTAAAACCATATCATTTTACAAGGGTATAAGAATTTTTACCCAGGGATTATGGCCCTAGACAAGTATTTTGCCAATGGTTTCTCAATCAGCTGCAAAATGACCGGCGTTTTTCTAAATATGTACTTTTTCTGACGAGACATCTTTCACGCGAAGAGGCATTATAAACTTTCATAATAATCATACATGGGCGGAAGAAAACCCTCACGTTTTGCAGA